>JBBDGP010000403.1:30000-280000 GCA_037952835.1 Lithobates septentrionalis
GCCGGAGGAAGCTTTGGGGCCTGCGGCCTGTTTCTTCCGGGTCTGTGCTGTACGAGACAAGAACTCACGTTTTGATACCAAGCATACGATAAGCAAATAAAATGAAAGAAATTGATGTATTTATTTATTTTCTTTTACAACTGACGTGACTTTGATCTTTTTTTTTTTTTTTTTATAAAGTCGATGCTGTGACAAAAAAAGTTGTGGTAACAGAAACGAAACCCCATCAGACCCAGTTATCATTGACAGGTAAGCACCTTTTATTTTTTTATTTTTTTTATACTTTTGCCCTCTACATCGTTACTAGGCCTCGGCCATGATTTCCAGGGCAGGGATGGGTTTGCTCTGTAGACTGCATTGCTTGTTGTCCTCTTCTGTTACTGTATACAGGTGGGTTGACTTGGAAACCCGGAGCCTTACTCTGTAGGGATTCGGTAATTGCTTGTGAGTTGTCTGGGGAAGCGGTTGCCTCGCCTCTCGCCTGCGATGAGCTCCTCTGTCTAGAGAGTTTTGGCTTTTTTAATGTAGAAGGGATGTCGGAGAATGCGTTTCGCTAATTTGTTAAAGTGTTTAAGTTTTTATTTATTTATTTATTTATTTTTTTACTGTGGCACTGCCCCCAACCCGAGGGTCTGGGTGGCAGGGTACTTGCATTTGTTGTCCAATGTTAAAATTAATTTAATCTGCCATCAATTAAGTTTCGAATGCATTCTAATTCTCCCCCTCAATTGTAGTTGTCATTTTGCCTTGCAGAGCCAATAGGTAACTAACAAACCAAACTTGGTTTAATTGAAACTGATTGCACGCGCTGGTTGCATTTCCTGGAGTACGTTTACACAAATGCAAGAGGCCTATGTAGCCTGTAGATTTATTTCATTGATTTTTTTTTTTTCTTCGCTGTTCTTTAGTAAAAAAAACCCCCCAAAACACTCGTGAGATAGAAAGCTGCTTGTGATATGGTCAGATGAGGTTATGAGGCTAACCCTCCTCCAACGTTGAACCAATCCTATCGTTTTTTTAGATTGATTGGCAGTGAATTTCATAAGTGGTGCCCAATCCGGGGGAATTTTAATGTAACAGTTTTTGTTTTTTTGCTTTTTTTTCTTGAAAACGGGAAATTGCAGGTGTTGTGACTATGAAGGTTGTGTTTTTCGTTGGCTTTTATTGCAAATGTATATTTTCTTTGTGAAGTTTGCTGTCCAGTAAATGAAAAAATTAAATCTGGAGAAGTCCCAGGAAGCCTTTAGAAATATGTAACTACTAGTGGAGAGTAATGCTAATGTTTAACTAGGCAGCATATCTGTTTGCTTAGTGGAGAATGTTCGGTATCTGACAGAAGGGGACAACTCTCTTATTAGTAATCAAATAGGCTTGTCCAGTTGTTGCTGCCACTCTGGGCTTGTAGCAGACAACTACAGTAGGAGCAAGTTCAACACTTCATAGCATCCTAACTAAAAGAAAAAAAAAAAGAAGGAAAAAAAAGAAGAAGAGAAATAGCAACACAACTGTAGGTTTTGAGTGCTGAAATGCTGTAAAATTGAGAAAACAATTTTAGATTTTTTTTTTCTGCTGTTTCCGTTTTCAGCAGTTGGATTTTATTAATGCAGCATAAAACATAAGCTTTGTGGTTTTAACAGAATATGATGGTATTTGCAGATTGAAATGCTACTGCCTAAACATTACTGGGGCCTACTTTCTTATTTTTTTTAAAGCTTAATAACTAGCATTTTCTAAAATCCTATTAAAGACTTTTTTTTTTAAATATATTTTTTAAGGAAGACTTTTTTTTTTTAAATATATATTTTTAAGGAAGCCTTTTTTTTTAAATATATTTTCTAAGGAGGCCTTTTTTATAAAATATGTTTTTAAGGAAGACTTTTTTTTAAAATATATTTTTTAAGGAAGACTTTTTTTTTTAAATATATTTTTTAAGGAAGATTTTTTTTTAAATATATTTTTTAAGGAAGACTTTTTTTTTTTAATATATTTTTTAAGGTTATATTTTTATTTCCAGTCCTGGACTCGTTTTGCATCCCACTTCATTTCCCCTTAAAAATAAGGCCATCTTTTTTCTGTTTTCTAAAACACTTATGATAAAGTGTGTTAACGCCAGATAGCATATATAGATGGAATTACACTACTGATTATCATTGTATTGAGGTATATCAAGTGCAGATTGAAAATGTATTTTGTACCTTTAGACAAGTGCCTTATAATTTGATATTCTGAAAGCATCAGGAAGAAAAAAAAAAAAAAATCAAAGAAACATTTAGTTAATGGCTTCGCCATGTTTATTTGAATAAGGGAGATTGAAGCTCCATTTGCGCCTCTCATAAATGCTTTGGAGATCTTAATTATTGATGAAAAATCTGCTTTGCTTCTAAATTTAAAGATATGACAATTTTATAGGTATCTCAGTCATTTGCTTCGCATTGGATGTGAACGTGAAGTGTGTATTTCAATGGAAACTGAATTATCTTTAGCTTGCTAAAAGTGCTGTCACTTAAAAGTGACAAAATATTATTTCTCTAAATTTGCTCTGCGTGGTTAGCATGGAAGTCTTAGACCACCCAAATCATCCAAGATATCCTAGGCCCGAATTCAAAATTAAACTGTTTTAAATGTAAAAGAAAAAAAAAAAACATTGAGAAGAGAAATGCAGCTATAAAATAGGATATTGGAGCCTTTTCATTTCTTAATAATGAAATATAATGCTTTTCCTTGCTTATTGACCTATACCCCTTCCAAATGTAATTTTTTTTTTTTTAGAGCATTTACACTTATTTTGGTCAATTTACAATTACAGTAAGTAGTTGTATCCCGTGTCTGGCTGGCGTTTTCAATGCGAAATGTGGACAATTATCTCATTAGATTAGTTCCATCCTTTGGATATTTTCAACCAAATACTTCACTTCGCTTCTTCCAGTCGCTCAAACAACCTCAACAGCAATGCACGTTAAATAAAATATCATGCAAGCTTTATAGCCTACACCACTGATATTTATTTTCTAAAAACGTTTGAGGTTGTCCACCGTCAACCAGCGCTGACTGCCCATTTGTGACAGATCGGTGTTGGGCCATGCCAACAAATGAATGAAGTTGTCACGTTGCATTTTTTCGAAATATGCCCTTAGCCCCCATCCGTAGGCACTTAGGCAAACGTAGAACAGGAAATGATTTGACCAAAAAGGAAGAAAAATCTGTGGGAATTTTTATATTACCAAGTTGAAAAAAAAAAAAAAAATGTTAGGAATAAAAAGAAAGGGAGCGGGTCATATTTTCTTTGTGGTATTTCTAAAAAGGATGAGAGTATCATATTCGTAGCGGAATAATGTTTTCTTGGAAAACACAAAAGCAGATGTTCCTCATTTTGGAACACCCATTGTCTACCTATCACAGCTATGAACAGATAAATCTCTCCAGTTTCACCAATGCATTCCTATGGCTGTGAATGATTACCGGATTCTGCTGTGACTCTTAAACCAAAACCACACTAGGAGATGAAATAATTCTTCTCTAGCCATTGCCTAGCATGTTTTACAGCAACCTATAGAAATTCCTGGTAAGCTCCTTTCCCTTTTCCAGCTACTTTCTCTCTCTTCCCTTGTTTGACTTCTTTGTACACAAGGACCTAGTTTCTGACTGTTGGGAACTGAAAAGACTGATTGTGGAGGAAGAAAGTGGGAGGCAGGGATTACATTACTATGAAAACATGAAACAGCAAACTGGAGAAGCAATGGCAGCTCGACACTGGCCACTGTGTTTACTGTGTTTCCTAATAGCATGCTTTGCAACACTTTTCCAGATGGTGCCATCACAGTCCTACTGCTGGTTGGCATCTCTCTGGGTAGTAAATGCCCCCCCCCCCTTCTCCAAATAAATTTGGCATTATTCTATAGAGTTTAGGAGACTTATCATTCCAAGTGTGTCCTACTTTCCTGTATGTAAGCCAGACATCTGTTTAAACCATTTTCTTTCATACACAGTTGGAAAAGCTTGAGATTTGGGGGGAGAAAGAGAGAGAGAGAGAGGGAAGGGAAAAAAAAAAAAAACTTTTGTCATATTTAACAGCTGCTGCTAAATTTCAATCTGGTAGGGTTGTAAGACTATGTGGCCTAAAATGCATAGTTGGCAATTTTTATATTAAGGAATGTAGATTTTAAAAATATTAAATATATTAATATTAAATATTAATATTTAAAAATATAGTTATATCAAAATATAAATATTAGAAAAAAAAAATCAATTTTCTTTTAATTTTTTTCACCTGAAATGTAGAAATTCTTAACAGTATTGATTATTATTTTTTTTCCCCCCTGTCTCTTTTGCTGGGTTACATATTTTGTAATTGTAGAACAGTAGCCAAAGAGTGATTGGAGTTTTTGTAGCCAACAGTGTTTCCTTTCACTTCCTGTCTCAAAGGTCATCGAAAGCTGACCTTTGCTGGCAGCCCCAGTCACTGAATTATTCATGTGATTGACTTTTTGTCAGTGCACACAGTTGTGCTCTGGGACCTTTTATTCATTTACCTCATTTAAAGCGCCTTTCTGCACCTGTTCTAGTATTAATATCATGTAATTTGGGCCTAATGCCGATTTTGCTGAGCACTCATTATATTTTTTATTAGCTATATTTCCAAATGATTATGTACGATTATCACTGAGCCTCACAAACAGAGATGGGCTATTCCCTAGACCTTTTACACTCTTCGTGTAAGGTTGTTTTCTGAAGCAAGTAGGGTAAACATTTGACCAATCCTATGTTTTTTTTTTTATATAATTTTTTCTTTTTTTTTTTTTTTTTAATTCCTACACCATACCCATCCAGAGAACTTGCTGTGTTCTCCCTGATGGGTTTGTGAAAGCATGATTAAATTCAACACTGCGGAAGCTGTACAAATGCCAGCATTTATAAGGTCAATGCTTTTGTTAAAAATGCTATGTAAATGAGGATCTGCAAAAAGGGACATTAAATAAAATTAAATTCATTGTCTTCTTTAATGTCATTTACATTTTGGCTAAGCCTTAGCCTGTCAAGGAGGATTTTTTAAAATAATTTTAATTACACATCACTCAGAGATCCAAGGCTCTCTATTCAAATTTGGATAACCTGCAGGAGAAAATTATTGTTTTGTTTTAATTTTATTTTATTTTTTGTAAATTTTTTTTTTAATTTTTAATGAGAAAGTGGCATAGCAATGCCCATAAAATGATCAGACCTGTATATTAGATTTGGGGGCCTGTGTTTTAGGAAAATAAACCTTTTTTTTTATAGAGGAAGTCTTTGCACAGGCTTCCCTGTATGCTTCAAAGATTTCAGTAATAAATTATTTTCTGAGTAAACAGCAGCATTTTTTTTTTTTGTCGTTCCCTCTCCAACAAATTTGGCATTGATTCCAAGGATATGGGAAATTTTGATTAATGGGTATGTTGTTAGCACTTGCTGCTTGACACAAAATTATCAAAATAAAGCATGTGGCCCCTCCATGGTTGGGTTGTAACAGGATAGAAAATTTCACCATTATCATGCTTAGGTGTCCATGCATCAGTTGTAGTTTCCCCAGCATGCTTTACTTCTGGAGTACTACGGTTGAGGTTTTCGGGTTGTTTGGATATAATCAAGTTTTTTTGTGCACTTCCATTTGAATGTAGCTTGAAATTGTTCTTCGAGTGGGTCTTTGAAAGTGAGAAAAATCTGTGCACAGTAGACGTATTAGATAACACAAGCAGTATCCATGTATTTGACGTGTCCTCCTGTGCTGGCTTTACATGCATAGGGTCACATGAAAACGAGGAAGACCATGTTCTGCTTTTTCAAGCCAATAGCTGTCGGTGGATAATGTGTTTTTTTTTTCTTTTGTGACCCGTGTTCCTTCTGAAAAAAACTTACCACCCACACATTTTTGATTCCACATCAAAATTCCAAGCAGTGCCACAGCAGACCCCGCTAATTTTAAAACACTGCACAAGTATCCACTTGTAAGCTCTCGCGTAATAGCAGACATGATGGGAAACACTCTCCACTGTGTTATTAGTTTGAGATCAAGAGGGGTGACGAGGCGTGATTCTGAATTGAAACGCTTACGTCTTCAGATTGTGATCGGCAAACGGCGAAAAAAAAAAAAAAAAAACAAGGTCAACGACTTAGCCACTTTTTCATACTTTTCTCCCCTCCCTGCAAATAATTCGATAGGCAGCCCCTTGAAGGATGCAGAACCCCCCCTTGGCATCTTGCAGAGTTTTTCAAGAGGCATATGAAAGCAGCATGTGTTTGTGCGGAAGTGGGTGGGTTTTTTGGCCAGCCTGTCAAAAACTATAGTCCGAGGCTTGCCCTGATGCTAACCACTCGGTGCTTCTGTTGTGGCCTTATCAGGTGAAAATGATAGATAATGCCTGGCCCTGTAGTTTTGTAAAGGAGGCCTTTGATGAATTGCATGAGGTGATGGAAAAATCTGCTAACTTCAAGGCTTTGGCAGTGTAGCAAGAAAAAGTAAATCAGATTGCAAATATGCTATTTTTTCTAGCAAACTGATGTTGTTTTCATTATTAGAAGTATAAATTTGTGTGTTGAGGCTAAGTATTTTATATATATATATATATATATGTTTGGTTATTTGGAGTAATAACATACTTACACCTCAAAAATCCCATATATATTTTCTTTTGGTCTGGCAAAGTCTTACATTCTCGAGTTTTTGTCTGTGAGGTTACTCAGTCACTGCAGGTTTCATGTAGAGAACCTGACTAGGCGAAGATCTTGGAACTTGTTGCGTAAAAAAACTTAAGAGGACTGGAACATTGCCTTTTAATGATGAACATATCCACAAGGTTCATTAGCTTGGTAATATCTGATGTCAGAGTGCAATGCAACATAGCAGATCATTAGTGTGCGAGGAGTCTGCGAGATTCACGTTTACAGTGTTGTTTATAGTGATCTTAGTGGGAAGGTCGGTAAGTACTTCCTAATGGTTGTAGACCTTCTCTAAGACCTCATACATCTAGATTTGATCTACAAAACTCTTTCTAAAAAGCTATATGCATTCTGAGCCGAACCAGGTCAAACCCGTCCTAAGGCCCCGCCAACAGTTCATGTCTATTGTCCTTTTGGAAGGCAAGGGCGGGTCTTGCTCCTCAATTCTGACAGTGATTAATCCACCTCTGTTTCAGCAAAGTAATCTTGAATATATGAACTGTCAGGAATAGTTTTCATAATCTACACTATGAAGCCATTTTCTTCAATCTGGGTCCTTGGGGACTTTTCACAGATCCTGTTCTCCACCTGTCCAGGTTGGAGCAGATGTGTGCTAATTAAAATAGAAATCAAGCCAAAATTATTTATTTATTTTTGGATAGAGGACATGTGAGAATCTCTGTCGGGTTTTTATTGCTTTATTGGCATTTGGATGATCGATCTTTGCTATTAGGGATGGGAATTCCAAAGGCAACTTTCACTGGGGCACCAGGGGCAGTAAAAACAGTTGGTTTTACTGCCCTCGACTGTCCACCTAATCCCTACCCTAGAGACAGAGGGTGTTGTTCACATGCTGTGGCAAGTTTATCCTGGCTTGTTGCATTGACAGGTGGCACCACCTGTCAAACTCACCCATTCAAGTCTATAGGGCCATGTTGCAACCACGAGACACACACATGGATCGCGGTTGCATCACATTAGTACCATTAAAATTTGCCACTGAGGAGGCATTCAGGAGGTGGCAGGATTGCCTGAACACCTGACAAGGGATGCGCTGGGAAAAGAGATTCATTCTTTGCTTTTCAGAGAATCTGGAGCTAGTCTAACAGTCAACAATGGAGATATCTTTATATGGGAATACCTGTTCTGGAGAAAACAATCAGAACTGGGATTTCCACTCACTTTCTGTTATATTTTCAAGGCAGGAAGTCAAGAAATATCTTTCCAGTAGGTATACAAAACAGAGCTTCTTACCCTTTTCCACTTTATTTAAAATGAAAAATGAAGAGTTCCAATTTTAATAGTGCCCGCAAAGGCCTTACGATAGTAGTTCACTTGTAAACTTAGATGGAGTTGGTATGTGGAGCATAATGGACTTAGCTAGGTTCTACAAGATTACAAAAATACGTCTTCCACTTTTTGCATTTCTAAGTAATTGTTTTGTAATTTTATGTAACGATGACCTACGGCACATCATTGTTCACATATAGGACTTAAACAGATATAAACCAAATGAATACTAAGCTTTAATAGGCTTTTATTTTTAAGACTTCTGCTTTGTGTAAAAGAATACCTAGTGATCCTGCCATGAAAGTCCTTGTTCAGGCACTTTCTGTTATAGAGTGACAACTCTCTCTCAGTCGTACTCCTGAGTTGTCACCTTGTCTCAACACACCTGGTGGTGGCAACCTTCAACCATGCCAACACACATTTTCCCGGCATGGTCCACTATTGTCACCACCAGGCAGTGGGCACAGAACAAAGATATGCTACCCATGCTGGAGCGAGTGCACTTAGATGGGAAAAGAAGCTGCAGGAGATCAACAGCACTGAGATTCAAAAATGGTAAAAAAGGGAAAGCAGCTTTTTATGTCTGATACACAGTGCTTTGGCAAAAAAATTATGCAGTTAAAAGTTAGATCTACTTTAACTTCGTGTTATTATTTCCAGTGTTAGGTTAAAAGTATTTTCTTACTTTTCACATTTTCATTCCTGAGTATTGATAGTATGGTGTGTCACTTACAAAGTTCGAAGAACTGTGAAATAGACCGCCCTGTGGAGCTGAAAGCTACACATGCCGGTTAAAATACCTAAATTCCTGCCAAGGAAGGGAACAAGACACACTCGCCTTTGCATCTGTGCAAATAATAAGCGATATATATTTAGTTTGGTTTTGTTCTTTCAATTGATCATTTCTGGCTGTTGCCTTTGAACGCCAAAAGAAAAAAAAGAAGATGTCATAAAAATCGGTTTTGCTTGGTAGACATGTGAAGGACCGGTTAAATATAGCTGGTGAGTTGTTGCATGCCTTGCTTTCTGAATGTCACAATGTTATATGACAAGTGTCATCACCAAAAAAGACGGAGTCACTGGTCCCTGTTATGGGTTATAACCACTAAAATGATGTCAACTCACATTTAAGACGATGGCAGTTAGCTTTAGTTTTGGGGGAATTAACCCGTGTCACAGCTTGAGGAATTATAGTAGTGTTCTGGTATCCCAAGCCTTAACTCTTGCGTGTTGGGTGGTTTGTGGTATACTATAAATTAATCCTAAGGATGCAAATGGCTGATAGAGTTGCCAGGATGTAAATACATATCAACTAATTGTTATCAAGATTCCATCTGCCTTCAAACCTCAACCAGTCTGTTAGCCAAGATAACCTTGAGTTGTTGAATTGTTGTATTTGTAGGCATCTCAGGTTTTGGCTTTCAAAAACTGGTCATTTTGGTCATGTGGCATCCTCATGAGCCCAAGTCCAAGGCCCGTGGTTATTCTACTCATTGCTGAGAATAGACTTAAACTGCTTTCATGCTGTCATGTATTTCCATACAGAGGTTGCAAAAGGGGTTTATCATACGTATCTTTATTACCGGTTTCTGGACCATGGGAAGGGAAATGTCTATAGCAGGGTTTTTCATCCACAGTTCCGTGGAACCCTAGGGTTCCTCAAGAAGTTGCTAGGGGTTCCTTGAGCAATGAGCAGTTTCTGCCTCTCAGATAGATTCCCACTAACAACATTGATCTTTTAAGCTATCTGTAAGGAAGTAAATTTTCCTGATGACCACAAGTGTAAGGAGCATTCTTCCCTCTGACCATCACACTAATGTATCATGAGTTGTGTGCGAAGTAATATTTACTAGGGGGGGGGTTCCCTGAGCTCAGAAAGTTATTTCAAGGTTCCTCAGCGTTGAAAAGATTGAGAAAGACTGGTCTAAAGGGGCACTTTGGGGACTTAAAACCTTCTCTGTCCTCAAATGATAATTTTGTGTAAATGTACAGATTCTGGCACCCCTTCATCAAAACTGACTGCCTGTGAAAATGTAGATGTATGCACATACAACATTGAATACCGTACCCGATCTCTATGTTCACTGAAGGTTTATAGTTTTCATTATTTTAAAGGACCAACATATTGTGAAGTTTCTTTGCTTCATTGCTGTTCCTCAGGCAACTTACAGTCTAACGGCCCTGCCGAAGTTATACATGGGGACACATCCCAGGGTAGAAGGCAGTTCTCGTGCCAGTATGTCTTTACATTGGTAGAAGGAAACCAAAGCACATGGAGGAAGCCCAAACAGACACGGAACAAGCTAAATGCAGATCGAGTTTCTGGTGGAATATTAACCCAGGACTCCAAAATAATTCAAGATCTCAGTGCTTGACACTAAACCAGCTATGTATGGTAGCACAAGCCATCACTAACGTTCAGATAGAAGTTCATTATGATTTTAGAATGAGATAATAATACTTATATTCATAGAATATTGTAAAGTATCATGTTTATTATATTATATTTGTTTATGTGGCTAAATGGTTGGCACTTTGGCCTTGTAGGGTTTTGGGTTTGAATTCCATAAGGCACAGTGGGGTTGATTTACTAAAACTGTAGAGTGGAAAGTCTAGTGCAGCTGGAAACCAATCAGCTTCCAGTTTTTTTTTTTTGTCAAAGCTTAATCGAACAAGCTGAAGTTAGAAGCTGATTGGCTACCATGCAGAGCTGCACCCGATTTTGCACTTTCCGGTTATAGTAAATCAACCCCAGTGTCTGCATGGAGTCGGCATGTTCTCTCTGTGCTTGTGTGGATTTCATTTAGGCTCTTTGGTTTCTTCCTGCAATCCAAAATCACTCTGGTAGGTTAATTGGCTTCCTCCCAAATTGTCCACAGAGTGTGTACAAGAATGGTTAAGGACATTAGCTTGTGAGCTCCTTCAAGGATCAGAGATCGATGTGAATGGAATTTGTTTTCCTTAAAGTGTGCTGTGTAATATGTCAAAGCTGTATAAATATCAGGAACAAATACTTATGGCACTATTTAAGCGGGTGCACCAGTTCGGGAAATTATGCGATCAAACTTCTGTGTATACATGTGTTTATCCCTCCTGGCTGAGCTCTTCTCATTTACCAGGCAGATGAAAACGCTGAGAATCAGCAGTCCCATACATGTGTTGAAAATTAGATTGCCCATGCTGTTTTCTCTCTGGCTCCTTCCAGGGGGGCTAATGATATACTTATATCTCGGTGATTGTTGTGGCAGGGTAGAAGACCTGACGGAGTGCTAGATTAAATCTTCGGCGATAGAAACCGATGCTGCAAATGCCAGGAAGTGATTGACAAGGAAGGCTACAGGAAGTGAAACGTTTTTTTGGGAGCTTAACCTGTACTTGGCAGAGCTTGCGAAACTTGCACTCCAAGAAAATGAAAACCATTCAACTCCAGCAGGCTGCCAGAACACAAGCTCCTCTTGTTAGTTTATCTTAATGGGGAATCTTTCAAAAATGTTTGCGGTCAAAACTATACGACGAAAACTGACATGGCATTACTTCGAGGGGGGGGGGATTTTCACGTAAAGCATAGGTATCAGCGTAGATATCGTTTGCCGCCCTGGATTAATCGCAACGGTTTTGCGGATGAGAAAGAAGAGAAATGTTAGCTTTGCCGCTATTTGTTTTTTTGGATGAACGTTGATCGGTGGTTATATTATTGTTATGGTTAGCGTAGCCTAAAGTTTGTAATTGAAGCAAAACAGAGCCAACTGTTCTAGTTTGCGTAGCTGTAACCTGAATTACTGTGTGAATTCCAAAGTCTACTTCAAGATAGGGGGGGGGGGGGGTTAATGGTTTTAAAGTTACACAGCTATCAGAAAACAGTTTTCTCACTATAGGAATCAAATCATCCCCTAATGTTGGGTTATGGGTGAATGGATTGTACAGTGCGGTTTGGAATCCGCAGCAGAGACAGTATTGTGTTTTCTCCATAATTCACTAGGAAATGAGTTTAACATGTGTGGAAAGGAAAAGACATATATTTGTGTCGTTGTAAGACATGTAGCAAGGCCCTCGCTAACGGAAAGATACGGCTCCAGCTTGTCTCTAGTGAAAGACCAAACACTCTTGCACATCTGGTGAGAAAAAAAACAGCTCCCATCACCCGCTGCACTTCCTCCGCTGCCATCCACGGCCACTGACCAGCCTGCTCACAAAAGGCTTCTCGTTTGGCACAGTTGCCGAACAACTGTATTTGTTTGTATTCTTTTATATAACGCCGACGTAAACCGTAGCGCATCAAAGACCCGATCGACCATTCGCGTCAGCCCTCGCCACCGTAAAAGCTGGCACTCTAATGTCCTTGCTACATATTTTTTTTTTTTTTCACTGGTTTGAGTGGGCAGTGGTAAACCAACCGGCGTGTTTTGAGGTTGTAGGAGAATCCCATCCAAAACATTGGGCAAACATTGAAAATCTATGCAGAGTATTGAATCCTTGACTCCAATGCAGCAAGACACAAGTTATTTTTTTTTAACAGTGCTTAGCATTTCTACAATGGTGGAAAGGGTAGAATGAAACGTCTTATAGGAGGGTTCTTCAAAAAGTTTAAAAGTGTATCAAATATAAAAAAAATGCGGAAACCCCTGAGGAAGAAGGTGACTTTGAAACGCGTCAAGTGCCTTTTTTTTTTTGATCCAAGATCATTGATTGCCATGTTATGAGCTATTTCTGCAATTTATTATTCTCAAGCTGTGTTTGTTTTTATATTTTTTCTACAAGTAAAATTCATATTTTTATATTATTGCATTTATGTGTACTTCAAGGTAGCCTACAATCCCCCCCCCTGATGGTTTAGAGCAGGGATATGCAATTAGTGGACCAGCAGCTGTTGCAAAACTACAAGTCTCATCATGCCTCTGCCTCTGGGTGTCATGCTTGTGGCTGTTAGATTCTTGCTATGCCTCATGGGACTTGTAGTTCTGCAACAGCTGGAGGTCCGCTAATTGCATATCCTTGGTTTAGAGGGTATTCTTCATATAGCATATTCATCAAAAGCCCACTTCCTGTTTCTTGTCTGCTAAAAACCCTAGGCTTATGACAACATGCACAGCTCTCTCTCTCACTCTCGTGAGAGTTTGCCAGGAAGGGAGGGGGTGAGTCATAAGAGGGCAAATGAGAGCTGTAGAGCTGGAGGTATGCCTCTGTGTGTCTATGTAAATACAGGAAGTGAACAGGCAGCAGCTTCAGCTGCCCACAATTAAAATGGTTGCAGCCAGACTCAGTGGAGGGAGATTTCTGCAGCATATTTGGCAAGTACAGAACCACAGTATATATAAAATAATATGCAAAGTGTTTGGAGGGAAACTTCAGAATGGCAAAGATGTTTTAATTACAAATTATGTGAGCAGACTGCAGTTCCTCTTTAAGGCCTTTTTCACACAGATGGACTGATTGGGTCCGCCTGTCAGTTTTTCAGGCGGACCCTATTGGACCATCCATTGCTGTCTATGGAGCGGCGGATGTCAAGGGACATCGGATCCTGTCTGTCTGGTGGATCGGATTGGATGACAGTTGTACGGAAACGGAGAGGTGGTCCGTTTCCATCTGAAAGCCCCATACAGGACAGTGGGCTGTGTCTGTGTCTGCTCTGCATCAGCGGAGCGGACACGGACCTGTCATCTGCCTACTCAGTGGGGGGATCAGCGGAGAGATCCCTTGCTGAGCAGGCGGATCAACTGGAGGACTCCGCCAGTGTAAAAGGGGCCTTAATCCTGCTATGTAACTAGAAAAATGTAACAAATCTAAAATCTCGAGTAACGCGGTTTACGAGCGTTTCGCAATACAAGCTATTTTAAAAAATAATCCTGAGCATTGTCTCGCAAGATGAGCAGGATTCAAGCCGCTGGGGTGTGTAGTACTGCATTTGGCCAGAGGTTTGGGGGCGCCGGTGATGCCCGGAGATACTTGGAGACGCTCGGAGACACTTAGAGACACTCAGAGAGACTCCGTTCCCCAGTGACCCCGAGCATCTCCAAGTGTCTCCGGCACCCGCGCACCTCTGACCAAATGCGGTACTGCATAAACTGGCGCCCCCCCCCCCCGCATCTCTGGCAACATACAGTACTGCATACACCAGCAGTGGTTGTGGAACGAATCATCTGAGTTTCCATTATTTTTTATGGGGAAACTCATTTTGATATACGAGTGCTTTGGATTACAAGCATCCTTCTGAAATGAACTTTGCTCGTAATCCAAGGTATTACTGTAGGTGTTTTATCACAATTTGGCTCCAAAAGTGAAATTCCATAAAAAGGTGCTGGAAACGCACGCAAAAAAAAAAAAAATTGTGTGCATTCCCGACACATGCACAAAAACATGCTGCTCTTTAACAAGATGCGCAGAGGTGCCATAAATTCTTAGCGGCACACCCACTTATCGGCAAATGTGCGCATTTTTCGCGTGCACCGCCAAAACCGCACGGTTTGCAAAAAAAGTGTCGGGGACTCGAGGTGGCCTATTGAAAATGAAAGGCCTGCCTTACATGCCTAGATGTGAATCAAACCCATGAATTCTAATCTTTTCATTTACTAACTCTTTTTTTTTACTTGCTGATGATGGGAAAATAAAATTCCCGCGCCAGCTTGGTAGGTCCTTTTTTTTTTTTTCCTAATGAACTTTTCTATAATAAATAATGACACCTCCAGAAAAAAAACGTGACTGTAAGTGTTTAGAAAAAAAAGAAAAGCCAGCAGGCAGAGGTTGTTGGGGGGTAAAGAAAATAACCAGTTAGAGCGGCCAGTAGTGTCATGTAACAGTGACATATGTGCAATGAAAGGATTGACTTGATTGTGACTAATATAAAGGACACTTCTTGTTCCTAAAAATGCTGCACGTTAACCCTTTCATAAGTGTTGATGAGGCCGCAAAAGCACAGAAGGTGCCAAAAAAAAGAAAAAAAAAACCCCTTAGCAGTTGGAAAGGGGTTATTGATGTACAATACAAGGGCGCTAGTGGGGTTTTTTTTAATGTTGAACAGCAGTAAAACGGAGTTGGTCAGGGCTTTGTGTGCATTGTCGGGGATGATTTTTTTTTTTTTTCTTTTCTTTTCTTTTTTTTTTTTTTCGCCAGTCCAAATTAGATTTCAATTGTCAACCTTCTGTCATTAACCACACGAGAAAGCTGAGGCCACGGCGATAGAAGCGCGACTTCTCCTGTTATCTCCCACCACTAATTACACAATGAGTTGGAACTGACCCGAACGCATTAGCTCTCAACTGTTCATGTACAGTACTTAATAGAGCTGTTTAATAATCCAAAAACAATAACAATACAATAAAGTCGTTTCACGGGCTTCGTTGTTACTTATTACGTTATACCTTGCACTTGGTTGCATTTGTTAACTACTTTATTACAAATGCGCAATAAAAAAAAAAAATTTTTTGGAACGCTGATGATGTTGTAACTGCCTTGTGCTGGTATATTTCTTTAGATAGCGACCTGTATCTATTAAAATAAAACGTATCGATCGTTTTTTTTATAAAAATGTAGGAACCTTTGCCTCTCCATTTCATTAATTTGCTATAACATTAGTATTACTAAAATACATTACATTAAAACATGAAACAAAATAAAAAATAAATAAATAAAAACATTAAAGAGGAACTGCAGTCTGCTCACATCATTTGTAATAAAAACATCTTTTGCCATTCTGAAGCTTCCCTCCAACCACTTTGCTTATTATTTTATATATACTGTGATACTTGCCAAATATGCTGCTAGAAATCTCCCTCCACGGAGTCTGGCTGCAGCCAATTATAACTGTGGGCAGCTGAAGCTGCTGCCTGTTCACTTCCTGGATTTACACAGACACACAGAGGCACACCTCCAGCTCTGCAGCTCTCATTGGCCCTCTTATGACTCACCCCCCCCCCCGGCAAACTCCCACGAGAGTGAGAGAGAGAGATGTGCATGATGTCATAAGCCTAGGCTAATGACCAGACAAGAAACAGGAAGTGGGCTGTATAAGGTATTTACTGGCAGAAAAAAAAAGTTTTACTATCCAAAGTTAAAACAACAACAAGGGCAGAGGATTTAGAAGATGGAAAGATGAAAAAAATGACAAGTTCCGCTTTAAATGTAAACCCAATCTATAAAATCTCATATAAGCTTTAACATGTTAATTTAAAGTGATGTTAAAGTCTAATTTTTTCTTGAAAAAAAATAACAAACATATAATACTTACCTCCTCTGTTCAGTTGGTTTTGCTCAGAGCAGCCCGGATCTTCCTCTTCTCGGGTCACTAGCCGGCGCTCCTGTCTCCTCCCTCCTGCCAGGTGCCCCCCAGCGCAAGCAGCTTGCTGTGGGGGCACCCAAGCAGGCGCGCTCTCGACCTGCGTCTCTGTGTGTCCATTCACACACACAGAGCTATGGCTCAGCCCCGCCCCTCATCTCCTGATTGGCTCACTGGCTGTGATTGACAGCAGTGGGAGCCAATGGAATGCATGAAGGTTAAAAAAACCTTTGTGACTTTACATCCACTTTAATTTGATAGGTCAGTATTTTTAACTGTGCAACTTTCAATATGCTCTTGCTGTGCATGTAACGCGTGGCATCAAAGAGGGTGGGTTTTAGTGCCAAGGTTTCTGTGCTGAGCTCATGCCCACTGTGACTAAGCTGTCCTAGAAAACTCCCTGTCTCTTGTTATGATTAAGAGCCAGCGGGATGAGCTCCCAATCATGTGACAGTCCATGACCTCCACGAACAAGCCTGCGGGGGGGACGAAACGCATCCGGACAGGCTGAAACCGCTTTCATTCATAGTACATTCAGGTCTTGTTAGTGTGCAGCAATTGGGTCTTTTCCTTCCTTTGACTGTATGCATCAAACCGGGATGGGCTCTTTCCATGCTAGCACCCTCTTCCTTTTGTGTGAACCACCAGAATTTGGAGCCTTGAGCTGCGCCTGAAGTTTTCTTAGTTTATAGCTCATCACAGTAGTCACATTAACAGGAAGTCTACAGGTGTATAGGCCCAATTAAGGGCTGCAGGTGGGAAGGAGTTAAAGAATACCTGGTGATTCGGCCATGAAGGTCCTTGTGCAGGCATTTCCTGTTTTAGAGTGACAACGCTCTGTCTTTGTCTCCCAGTTATGCTCCTGTGTTGTCACCCTGTCACTTTCCCAATGGAGTCTGCATGTGGCTGTGCAAACACACATTCCGCAGGCTTGTTTCACTGTTGTCAATATCCAGAAAACACCCCCCATGAGAATGACACACAGCTATTGCCAGAGTGCATGTAGACAGGAAGTGGCTGCAAAAAAGTTGCGGGAGATCAGCAGTGCTGATATGTAATGAATGATTAAAAAAAGTTAAAAAAAAAAGTGTTTTATTAAAAATGGAGACTTGTATGTCTGATACACAGGCCTTCAGCAAAATTATTTGGTTTAACCGCTCCCGGACCAGTCGCCGCAGTTATACTCTGGCTGGTTGGCTCCCCTGCGCGAAACGATGGCGCTGTACGTTGGCTCGCGGGGTCCGGATAACAGGCGCGCACACGTGCCCACTGCACAGCGGGGTTGCCTATGCTCGTGGCCGACGGTCGCGATGACCGCCGGCCACGAGCGATCGTGTGCAGCAGGGACAGAAGAGGGACAAGTGTGTGTAAACACACACTTCCTTGTTCTGTTCTGACAGGAGTGACAGATCGTGTGTTCCTATTAGCTAGGAACTGCGATCCGTCACTTCCTCTAGTTAGTCCCCTCCCCCTTCAGTTAGAACACATAGCAGGGAACACAGTTAACCCCTTCACCACCCCCTAGTGTTAACCATTTCACTGCCAGTGACATTTTTACAGTAATCAATGCATTTTTAATCGCACTGATTGCTGTATAAATGCCAATGGTTCCAAAAATGTGTCAAAATTGTCCGATCTGTCCGCCATAATGTCGCAGTCATGATAAAAATCGCAGATTGCCGCCATTACTAGTAAAAATAAATAAATAAATAAAAATGCTATAAATCTTTCCCCTATTTTGTAGATGCTATAACTTTTGCGCAAACCAATCAATATACGCTTATTGCGATTTTTTTTTTACCAAAAATATGTAGAAGAATACATATCGGCCTAAATTTTTATTTTTTTTTTTATATGGAGATATTTATTATAGCAAAAAGTACAACATATTGTGTTTTTTCCAAAATTGTCGCTCTTTTTTTGTTTAAAGCGAAAAAAAAAAAAAAGCAGAGGTGAACAAATACCACCAAAAGAAAGCTCTATTTGTGGGGAAAAAAGGACGTCAATTTTGTTAGGGTTTACATGTGTAATAATTAAAAAAACAAAAACAAATATATATATATGAGGGTTCACTTTGCTGGTCCCCCGCAGTGCTATGCACCCAGGGTGAAATCAGCCCAGTTAATTTACTAAAATAGCCAATCACGTTTCAGTTTAAGCCAAATTGATCAAGGATGATCAGCTTGAACATGTAGACTGTACTGTTGAGTAACGCCCACATGTAATGCTGAGCCTCCATGATTGACAGAACTGTAATCCAATGAACAAAAGGGGCAGGACAGGCAGGGCGGTCTTTAACACAGGGCAAAAGGGGCAGCTGCCCCCGGGCCCAGTCATTGTTGAGGGGGCCCAAAGCAGAACTGTAATCCAATGAACAAAAGGAGCAGGCCAGGCAGGGCTGTCTTTAACACAGGGCTTAAGGGGCAGCTGCCCCCGGGCCCAGTCATTGTTGAGGGGGCCCAAAGCAGCTGCCCCTTGAGCCTGCACTGTATTCGGGAAAATGTTTGCCCAAGGTCCAATCGATATTAAAGACGGCTCTGACGGGGACAGTCAGGCCGGATGATACTGGAGATCCTCCAGCCAGGGCTCTATCTGTGTTGCTGCATTTTCTAATGCATGCTGTGAGAGGATCGCAGTGTGCAGTGAAACCAGTGTAATCACTTTTAGTACAAGAGAGGAGCCTGTACAACTGTGCAAGCCTGAAGGGAAGGCCATAGTTCAGCTTTAAGTACGACTTCACATCCATATAGTTTCCTTCACATTAGGCAGATTTTGTAGATGAAATCCATATGCTGGGATGCGGTCATCACCCCCCTTTTCTCATTTTGGTATCCACGGTGTCATTTATTTCTCCATATCCTCGCTCCTGTAAACGTCGCCAAACTGTGCTCCCCCCATCTATTTCTATTTTCCTGAGTGTACTGTAGCAATTTGTCCTTTGACACAATGAGATTGGGTTAGGAAACAAGTGGGGGATTGAATTGGACATGGTGCTAGTCCCAACAATTGGAGGTCATCGGGCACTGATATGGACAAAGCAGTGAAGTCATCTGTAACTTGTGAGATATGTGCACTGGGCCTTGGCTGAAGTCAGGCCCAAGGGAGGTACATTGGATTTGGTAAAAACAGCAAAAAAAAAAAAATGCTTTAAAAAAAAAAAAAAAAAAAAGCAAGAATAAGATTCATTTATTACATTTGACACTTCAATTCTAAATATAACAGCAACTTTCCCTAAGATCATTAATTTCATACTATAAATGACTTATGCGAGTTAATAATCTGTTTCTTCGCCCACAGCGTGATCATTTCGATAAACACTTTTATTTTTTATTTTTTTTCCTTTCCTTTTTTTTTTTTCTTTTTGGTCAATTTTGTATATCTTTTGTCCTTTTTTTTTTTTCGCCATCCATCCATCCAGCAACCCCCGTCCATCGCTCGTTTTTTTTTTTTCGTTTCCAATTTCCTCGGCAAACCTCATACTCATCGGGTTGCGCTCTTAAAGGGAGGGGAAATTTGGAAGAAGCATGTGCTGAGCTGAATGCATTCTTTGGTTAATGTAATTTCTTTAGGCTATTTGTCTTTACAAGTGAATCAATGTTCATGTTTCCTCAGCCCTCGCTATAATTACTCCCAGCAATTATTGCATCCAGAACCCTTCTACAGTCCAAAACACATTTGTTCCCATTTATTAGACTGTAAGCAGTAACTAATTTACATTGTTTTAGGGGCTTGGTGCTGCGGTAATTTATGGCATGTGCTGCAGTTGAAACAGAGTTGACCACTATGGTTAAAAAAAAAAAGTTGTAACGAAGGAGAAAAAAAAATGATGTAACAACACTGGCTGGGGTACAGATCCCCCCCCCCCCCCAATCAACATTAAAAATATGAGAGTATGAAATGTAGCAGAAAGTGATAACATCTTATGATCTTATGGTTAGCTACCTATATTTGAGTTTGCTGCTCAGACAATTCTGCTTGTGGCATTGGGGCCCTTGGTTCTATCTTCATAGAGTTTGCATGTATTTCCTGTGCTTTTGTGGGTTTTCCCTAGGTCAGTGATGGCAAACCTTGGCACCCCAGATGTTTTGGAACTACATTTCCCAGGATCCTCGTGCACTCTGCAGTGTAGATGAGCATCATGGGAAATGTAGTTCCAAAACATCTGGGGTGCCAAGGTTCGCCATCACTGCCCTAGGTACACACTCCAAAGACATGCTGGTAGGTTAATTGGCTCCTGTCTAAATTGGCCCTAGTATGTGTATGTATGAATGTAAGATAGGGATAAGCTCCTTGAGGGTGGGGACTGGTGTAAATGTACAGTAAGTAAAGCCCTGCATAAATAGTTGGTTCTATATAAGTGCCTGTAATAAATGTATAAGAAGTAAATATTCGATCCAAAGACATGCAAGTAGGTTATTTGACTCCTGTCCAAATCAGCCCTAGTATAGGTATGTATGTTAGAGAGGGACCATAAATTGTAAGCTCCTTGGGGGCGGGGCACTGACGTGAATAACAAATTGTAAAGCTCTGCATAAACAGTCATCACTATATAAATGCCTGTAATAAATAAGTATTCAAATAATACAAAAACATTTCAGTAAGTTAATTGGCTCCTGTCCAAATCAACCTTAATATGTTAGATAGGGACTGTAGATTGTAAGCTCCTTGAGGGCAGGAAGTGACATGAACCTACAGTATGAAAAGCACAGCATAAAAAGTCGGCACTATGTAAATGTCTGTAATAAATTTAAAAAAATATTAAATCCAAAGATGTGCCAGTAGGTTAATTGGCTCCTGTCCAAATTGGCCCTAACTTGTTAGATAGGGACCGTAAGATTGTAAGCTCCTTGAGGGCAGGAACTGACGTGAATGTATAGTATGTAAAGCACTGCATAAAGTGTCTGCACTATTTAAATGTCTGTAATAAATAAATACATTTTAAATCCAAAGACGTGCCGGTAGGTTAATTGGCCCCTGACTAAATTGGCCCTGATATGTTAGATAGGAACCGTAGATTGTAAGCTCCTTGGGTGCAGGAACTGACGTGAATTTACAGTATGCAAAGCACTGTATAAAGAGTCGGCACTATTTAAATGTCTGTGATAAATAAATAAATTTTAAATCCAAAGACGTGCCGGTAGGTTAATTGGCCCCTGTCTAAATTGGCCCTAATATGTTAGATAGGAATCGTAGATTATAAGCTCTTTGAGGACAGGAACTGAATATACAGTATATAAAGCACTGCATAAGGATCGGCACTATATAAATATCTGTGTTAAATAAATGAATATATAATACAAAGACGCGCTGGTAGGTGATTTGGCCCCTGTCCAAACTGCCCCTAATAAGTTAGATAGGGGCCGTAGATTGTAAGCTCCTTGCGTCAGGAACTGATGTGAATTTACAGTATGCAAAGCACTGTATAAAGAGTCGGCACTATATAAATGTCTGAAATAAATAAATATTCAATCCAAAGAAGTTTCAGTAGGATAATTGGCACCTGTCCAAATTGGCCCAAATACGTTAGATAGGGACCGTAGATCGTGAGCTCCTTGAGGACAGGCACCTATTTGGATGTACACTATGCAAAGTGCTGGGTAAATTGTCAGCGCTATAAAAATACCCGTAATATATAAAGGTTGCCAGCCATTTAAGGCTGGACGGGGCTCTCCTGACCAACCGGTATGCTGAAGAGGAAGCCAACTATCTGCTAAAAACATATTTTCAAACTTCACTACCCCCTTATATCTTGGAGATCCTCTGCTCCTCAGCTTCTGAAACTTTATCAACGAAAGTTTTTTTTTTGTAACGTTGGTTGCACGTTGGCGATTCTCATGTCCCTTTAAGACGGTTTTATACATCCATGTGTTATGCAGCGTGTATTTTTTATTTTTATCTTTTTCTCCTGTCTCTCACTCGGAGAAGAGTGACCCTATTTCAGAGACAGTGGTCCTAATTTCTGCTCCAAGCTGGAAACTACTGTTAATGCCCTGAATAATATATTTGTCAGCACTGTGCTCTGGATCTGAAAGCACTCCACTGAGAAAACAATGCCTTTACTGTTCACCCCCCCCCCCCCACCCTACCCCTTCCTCATCCTAGCAGATTTCGTTATCAAGTTGGGGGGGAAAAAAGGGCTTGTTTAGGCGAAAATAATGATCATAAATTGAGTTGTGGAGTGCAGCACTAAGAAAGCGGTGACAGTACTGGCTATCAGGACCTGCAGTTTCGAGGAAATATGAGTGTTCTGATCCAAGGAAGCTGTAATTATCTTTTTTTGTGAAGAATGTACAATGGTGCTAGGATGATGAATTGATCACAGATTGGAACCGTGGTATAACTGTCATGTTACAGAGATAAGAGGGTGCATAGGGATTGCTCATTCTTTCTGCTAGTTCACAGCCAGCTAGTTTATTAGCACAAATCCCAAATGTTTAGTAAACTCATTAGGTTCCATCTAATGCTAATTTATCACCATAGATGGAAACATAGCAGTTGAAGCCAAAGGACTATACAGAATACTCAGGATTTTACAGGGTTCTTTTGATCAATCACCTTCGTACTACTGAGTGTCTTTTATTTATTTTTTTTTCTTTTATTTTTTTTTTCTTCTTTAGTGCTCTTAACAGGCTTTTGTGATAAACTCTGTGAAGGCGACAGCCTATTAGAATCTTTTGCTAGTTATCTCCTGGAAAGCTAGAGGTAACAAACAAATGCACGTGACTCTTTTATTTCAATAATATTGTTCTTTTAAATTTTTGAAAACATTTTTTTTTTTTTTTTGCAAATCTGTTATTTTTTTTTTCCCCAGGAAATGTCAAATCTGATTTATTTAAAATTTTCGATTTTTTTTTTATTTTTAGATTTTTAACTCGACTTTTTAATGCCCAGTCTCCTGACATTTTCGTACATATTCTATAGTGTTTTTCGAAGAGGATAATAACCTTTACTTGATCTTAGGCAACAGCTGCAAAGATAATGAAATTCTTATGATATTTCACCAGGTAAAATGTGAATTGCAGAAGAAAAGCTATTGAATTTTTATGGTTCTTAATCGCATAAAATGAGATTCATGGGCCATAGGTATAACTATACTCAGTGGAGTTGGGGAAAGCTGCAGTTACTCTACTTGAACACTGTGTGGTGTCAAGAGTTCTGTTGTGTGTTTCTATCTACTTTTTTTTTTTTCCCTTCCTCCTGCAAAATTATTCTCTGAAAACAATGGACTGCACAATCCAAGGTAATGAAATATGACTATATATTTGTGTTTGTCCTGCTTTGGTGACATAAAAAAAATCTTTTATGGCCCCCATTAATTTGCCTGACTTATGTTCCAAGTCTTGACGTTACCCGATGATTGCGAACCCCCTTTTGCAGGTTTGCTCACCAACTGAAATCAGATCTCATCTGCAGGCCCAGCGGTATTGATCCGTATTTAACATCAAGGCTCACAATTGATTGCCATTGATTAACAATAAAAAACTTCCCAAGGTGCGCAGCAGCAAGACCAATATTCCAAGAGAATTGCTCTGTGTTAGTTCATTGACTATTCTTCAAGACATAAAACCTTCTGTGTAAAATATAAATTAGTTCTTTCACACATTGCAGAGGACAGGCTTTGAGTTTTTTTGGTATCATAATGAGAGCAATAGATGCTTTTTTAGTTCTCTCCTCCCCTACTGAAGGTCCGTTTTAAACTGGGACAAAATATTTTTTTTAGGGTTATTAAAAGTAAAACCATTATGCGTTTATATATAAATTGTCTTAAAGGCTTACTTAAAGCGATATTATACCGGAATTTTTTTTATTTTATTACATGGGCCCCCCAGGTGGGTTATGCCATATTATGCTAGTATGCACTGCATGTTAGCACATTATCTCACATAAAATCAATCAGCGCAGACGGTAACCTAAAAGTTTCATATATGTTGCCAGCTGAACACTAGAGGAATATTTCACATCACCTCCAAAACCATAAACACAGTCAAAAAGTGCAGTGCAACAAAATCATAATAAAGTCCTACAGAAAGTCCAAGAACAGAGTCCCATAATGATTAAAAAGGACCAAATAGTGAAGGAGATTCCTTATGAGCAGTGAAAAGCTGTTCCCCAATCACCTCGGGTGATGGCCCTCACTACCAACAGTAAA
Source organism: Lithobates septentrionalis (assembly GCA_037952835.1). Lineage (NCBI taxonomy): Eukaryota > Metazoa > Chordata > Amphibia > Anura > Ranidae > Lithobates > Lithobates septentrionalis. The sequence goes on from JBBDGP010000403.1 coordinate 54,399, forward strand.
ACTGGCCTCTCATGTTGACCGTCAATTAATTCCCCTTGGACGTAACGCGTACGGGAGGTGGAGTTTGCATGTGTCATCACAAGCTGCTATCCTGCACGAGAGCGACACTACATGTTTTTTACAGGTGTATTACCAAGTGGAGATACCGTGAGTATTTTAACTTATATTAGCAATAAAGACATTGTTTTTAGCAGTGAGCACTATTAGTCTGCTTTATCTTCTTATTCAATCGGGGATACATCTCTCATACTGGAATCCAACATCTCTTGCTACACTGACCCTGTAGTGGGATAAGCGCATTTGACCATCCTGTTAGTTCAGGAGTCAACATCTTGAGGTGAGCGGCCAGTTTTACTGTCGGTGGTGGGGGCTGTCACCCGAGGTGATTGAGGAACATCTTTTTACTGCTCATAAGGAATCTTCTTCACTATTTGGTCCTTTTTAATTATTCTGGGACTCGGTTCCTGGACTTTCTATAGGACTTCATTATGATTTAGTTACATAGATACATAGATGGTGAGGTCGAAAAAAGACACAAGTCCATCAAGTCCAACCTATGTGTGTGATTATATGTCAGTATTACATTATATATCCCTGTATGTTGCGGTCGTTCAGGTGCTTATCTAATAGTTTCTTGAAACGATTGATGCTCCCCGCTGAGACTACCGCCTGTGGAAGGGAATTCCACATCCTTGCCGCTCTTATAGTAAAGAACCCTCTACGTAGTTTAAGGTTAGTGGCCACGAGTCTTGTTAAACTCCCTTCCGCGAAAAAGTTTTATCCCTAAAGTTGCACTGCACTTTTTTGACTGTGTTTAATGTTACCCCGTTATGTCAGACTTACCTGTCAGATGAAGCCCTCAATCGCTGAGCTGTCACTGCTTCCCTGGTCTCAGGGTGTTATCATCTTTACCCAGCCTTCCTTCCAGGTCCTGTATCTTCGGCCGCTTGAATGGCTGGGCCATGATGATGTCACGCCTACACATGCACACGGGAGTCACATCACCGTGGCATAGATCGGATGCTGTAAATGTGCTGAGTAGATGCAGCTCAGTGCACATGGTAGCTGATAGGCGGGGGAAGCATTTATGACCAATAGGGTCTCTCCTGTCATGAAAATTTTACCTGTCAGCAACTTTTTTTTAAAAAAAAATGAGAATTTAATACCACTTTAAGAAAACACAGCAATTTGCAAAAGTGAGATAAAGTGTAGTAACCCAATTTCTTATCACCGAAGTTGGTCAAAAAAAGGTTGTCTTGAGTTACTGAACTTTACACGGTGCTCTTTGTCTTATGGAATAAGCACATTAGGATATCAATACTCTAAATCTGACCATAGATAGATCGAAATTCATCCGGTTCAGCAGGAATGGTCCGAATTTCAACCCGTGTATGGGCAGGTTGGCTGTACTAAAGCTGATCTATCGATCTACTTCAGTACAACCAGCCTCATGCTTTTTTTTCGGCAGCTATAGCAGCAAGCAGGGAAACCTCCTGCTGTCAGAACACAATGGGGCAGTGGGAGGGATTCCCCCATCAACACTGACTACGTTAATGGGAGGATCAAGGAATGGCTGAAGGCAAAAAAATTGCATAATGCATGGCCAACCTAAGACATAAATAGCTTTACAGGTTCTAAAAAAAAGGCATGGGAACATTTGCAAAAAGGTTCTCAGCATATGAAGTTTTGACACCATGTACTGTGGATGGTTTCATTTTTTGGTTGCCAGTACAAGTGCATATTGCTCAAACTGTACCTGTACTAAGCCTAACGATGGGGAAACAGAATAATTAAAGCACTGCCTGATGTCTGCATACAATTTAAAAATCAAGTCCTTGCAGTTGTTGGGGCTTTAAATGACCACGGGTGTATTCAATTGCAGATTTAACATTTTGGCATAAACATTTGTGAGTTAGATTTTGTCATTTTAATAGCTTCATCACTGTGTTCTTCACATGGGCTGTTGTCTTTTCCTATTTTGAAGCTCCTAATTGGCGATTGGTGGTGTTTTGAACTAGATGATTAAAAACTTAATTATATTTGACTAAATGATTTTTCGTTTACAGGCGGGTGAAGATGGCATTTTAAATCTGAACCTCGGGCACCACACATTTAATTGAAATGAGTTCCACAATAGCCACACAAGATATAAATCGACTTTTTGTGTTACGAAATGCCTTTGCAAACCCAGTTGTTAACTGGTAAAGTGACATCATCACTGTGCTGTATATAGGCCAAACAGAAGGCAGAGCTGTGGGAGGGACCGGGGAGCCCCACCTCCTACAGGCTGTCTGCAGAAAACGGCAGGAGGGGGCGGATACAAGACCAGTCACCCTGCACAAGGAGAGAGAGCAGCAGTGACCGGTCTTTATTACAGGAAGCCTGTTTCTTATGATGAAATACTGCACAGATCTAAAAGAAATCCACAAATCACGTCAAGATTTAAGTGATACTAACCATGACCTTTGTATTTAGGCAATGGTGTTGATTTACTAAAACTGGAAAGTGCAAAATATGGTGCAGCTGTGAATAGTAGCCAATCAGCTTCTAACTTGTTCAGTTAAGCTTTGACCAAAAAAAAACAAAAAAAAAACAAACTTCGGCCTGATTGGTTGATTGGTTTCTATGCAGTTTTAGTAAATCAACCCCAACGTTTGCTTATCCTAGAGTTCAGCTTCAACAGGCATTTTTAGCCCTATTTAGGAGTGCCCACCCCCCTCCTGCCTCTTTCTCAATGAACCTTCAGGGTAGCACCCCTGCTGGGTTCATGTACACTAGGCTGTTTTGCCAAGCACACTGCAAAGCACCTCATCCGGTCCTATTGATTTTCTTTTCACAGCATTGGCAGAACCTTCATTTTGTTGTATATTCAAAGTTTAATTGGTGGCAAGTATTTTAAAAGTAATAGTGATGTGCACCTTGTCTCAATATAATTTACAACGCTGATCATGCATCACATATGGCAGATTTCCTGTATGGATGGTGGCCTAAGGGCAGTAGTTTGAGGTTCACTTAGTTTCTCAGCTCTAACCTGTAATTATCATAATGGCTCCTAATTTACTCTTTAGTAAACACAGCTTGTCTCACTGTAAGGTGAGGGGTATTTAGCACCTCTGATATATTTCTAATAGTGTCTATGTCACTATTGGGTAGATTTCCCTTCATTTCCTGTCTCGGTCCACATCATTTCCTGTCTCTAGGACCGTTAGGGATCGTTCTCGTGTGCTGAAGTTTTTGCTGCACCAGAAAAGCAATCCACAGTAGATCCCTTTTAGGAGGACAGATGGCGAGGAGGAAATATGTGACCTCCTCACAGACTGTTTTAACTCTAAAAAAAAGCCTGAACCACCTTGCTTCAACAGCAGCATGCTTGGCCCCATACGGATGCAACACCAAATGCGGCATGTGGTTTAAGTTTTGCCATGGCCATGAAGCAAGGCATCACGGCTGCGACTTTTATACAGCTCTGAGTGGCTGCATGGGTGGTTAGGGGGTCGGTAAAACTGTGACTCAGCTTCCTGCTTTTTTCTGTCCCCTTGCCACCCATCTGAACAAGCCCTTAGGCTCCATTCACACCTAGCACTGGTAAAACTGTGGCTCAGCTTCCTGCTTTTTTCTGTCCCCTTGCCACCCATCTGTACAAGCCCTTAGGTTCCATTCACACCTAGCACCGATAAAACTGTGGCTCAGCTTCCAGCTTTATTCTGTCCCCTGGCCACCCATCTGAAGAAGCCCTTAGGCTCCATTCACACCTAGCGTTTCTGGAAAGTGCATTTTGGAAGAGTGCTGCAAACGCGCATCGCGTAATTGTTACTGACACCCCAAAAGTGCGTAGCAGGCATGTGTTTGCTACGCATTTTATTGCTACAAACATGCCAAAGTGCGCGGTGAAAAAATGAGCCACACTCCACTCCAAAAAAGATTTGGGGTTTCTGTGGGGAGTTTGTCGTGCATAGGGCAGCCCACTAAAGTGAATGGGCTGCCCTATGCGCGACTAGCGGAATCGTTCCAAAACACGCAAAAAAAAAAAACGCGAGTGGGAACATGAGTTCTCGTTACGCTCAAAAAAACAGGGTAAAGGTTCTTCAAATTTTATCGAAAATTTGAAAAATGTGGCTATAACGTGTCTATAATTGGGTAATTTTGGTAATTTGATGGTTCTGTAAACTATATTTGCTTATATATGTATTAATATGGATGCTGAGGAGTTAAGTGAAGAAAGCTTTCATGTGAACAGGATTGAATTTTGCCTTCTCGCTAACCCTGGGTTGGTCACTCCTGGTTACCAAGCGGCTCCACAAACATATTGTCAAGTTTTCTGAAACACTGGAACATCTGAAAGAAATTATCCAATCTTTTACATCCAGAAGTTTACAGTTATATAATGATGGAGAAAACCGCAAAGCCCGGGGGATGGCGCATTTTAGAGATACTTTTAAAATGAAATTATCCAGCCAAACCTACTAGACATCCCACTTGCATTTAAACACAATACATTCAATCTGGAATTAATTTTTTGGTGATAGGGTAAATCCAATTTGCCTTCTTAAAAAAAAAAAAAAAAAATTTGATTGTGGAATCATTGTCTACAAGTTGTATCCTGTAGGAAATTCTGTTTACTTGTCTGTGGGAACCAACGAGAAAGCCTCTTTAGGCTCTGGCTCTTTGGACGAAATTAGACAGCAGCGTAGGAAAGTTTTTTTGTTTTTTTTTTTGCCTTCGTCAAACTTGTCTGATTGTTTGTTAGGAAGCAAATTTGCTGTTTCTTCACTGGAAGCTGAGCCCACCAAATCGCTACCCATGACCCTTTTGGCATGATTTCAGAAGAGTGGAACTAAAGAGCTCTTTTAAACTCACACAAATCATTTGCAAAACATCTACGGCTCGCAGATAAATGCTAAGCAAGTGTGGAGTGTAAACCAAAAAAAAAACAGTTCTTATCTTGAATACTGCAACGGCTTATAGCAACAAAAACGTTCTTCAATTTCAGTTTTCAGTTCTTATTATTAGCAGATGTATTGTAAATCGAGATATTTCTAGGGCTAAATGTTAAACTTTAAGACGATTAACCAGACATGGATTAAGGGAGAATGGGGCCCTAGACAAGGTTACAGCCTTGGGCTCCATCCCTTGGATTGACATTGATGAGGATTTTCAATAGTCAGAGGGAAGCTGTTGCATCTGCATTGTCGGTACTGGTATGGCCTATCCCATCAGACACCAAGTGCATTAAGTACTTCATCCCTTGTGAAGTTTCAGGTAGTTGCAGAACCTTGAACGATTGCACTATTCCAACAGAATTCATGTTATAGATGGGCCTCTGTACATCCACTAGACCCTAGATTCCTGACTAGTATTGACTTGTGGATGAACTGGCTCTGCCATTGACTAGGACTTTCCTTACAGGACTGTGCTGAAGACCACACGTAAGAAAGACTTTTTTTAAAGTGTGGTTTGGGTGCATGATGAGGTGTTTCAGAAGAATACCTACCACAGCTCTCTCTGAAGTCCACCAAAACTGTTGCAGTTCAGGTAAATGCAGATATAGGAACTGTAGTGATGGGTATGTTAGAATAGAATATGTATGGTAGGCATGCAGCAAACAGCATGACAGCAATATATGGGAATGGGACCTAAGAAAACACATGCCGTAGTGTCTACTTTGTATGGCAGGTTTGTCTTGCTGTGACCATAGGCCGTTACCTTGTCCATGTCTAGTTGGTTTTAATAGGGTGGCATTAATTGTACACCTATATGGTCAAGAATGTAGACTGCTCCATTGGCTCATCATTCCATGTAATTTTTGGGCACAAAATGAGTTATTTTCTAAAGTTTAGATAAGTAGGTACCCGTATTCACCAAACAAGTCCCACCTGTAAACACATGGCTGTTATGCTACTTTTAAAAGGGTCTTTTTTTTTTTATATTGTGTCCTTAAAGCACCAATAACACCTGGGCGCAGCAAAAACACAGGCAGAAAAGAGCGTTTATGGCCACATTTCTGCAAACGTGCAAAAAACAAACTAAAACACGTGATGCACTTGCTGTTCCATTATTTATTAAAGGCATCCCAAATGCGGGTAGCAGTTGTACATTTTGCCATGCGACAAAATGTGCAAACACGAGCTTGGCTCAGTGCCAAAATTTGGTACATGAGCTTCTTTAACACGTTTTTGGCGAGGAGGGAGGCCCGCCCATTCCAATTAATTGTGCTGCTCCAAAAACACGCTACAAAATGCATCAAAATTATGAAGCGGGAGTGTCTCTCAAGTGTGAATGTTGCCTATTTCGGGTACAGAAATAGAACAGGTACAGAAGCAAACACAGATTTGTTGAACTGGGAGAACCTTTAACATATTACATACCACTTCGTATTTAATTTTTGGTGGCTTGTATCTCCAACCATGGGGTCAGAGTGTCTTCCTGGACTTGTAGTACCACAGCAGCCACAGGACGACAGGTTTTTCATGCCTAATCAACAACATTTCCTCATAGTAAATGGAACATTCTTTTCTAATTTAGTTTTGCTGGTGCTTTTCTTAGACTTTTTGTAAAACTATTGCATCCTGCAGGCACAAATTAGAAAAAAATTGGTTAAGCGCTGGTAGCCGTTTAATGTTACCTGATTGGAAGATGCTGTGATTCCCAAGAAAAATGCTTAGAAAGTCCTCTATATCACAGCGTCAACAGAGTCCTGCTTATTGATTGATTGTTTACATGTTGTGTTATGTTACTCTGGATGTGTGATTTCCACCATTAGCGCCTAAAACTGAGTGCTACAAGGTGATTTAGACCAGCTGTGTTAAACACAACATTCGGTTTTCCCATCCTTCCTGCCCAGATTAGACCACTGCTGTGTGCTTATAGGGCAGATTAAACACTAATGTAAACACAATTATCTGCAGTGCACTTATTCAGCTTCTCTGTCCAAATGTTGCTTGTGGTCAATACTTGGAATAAAGTCTTACACTAGTCGATTGGGATGGTGGATCAAAGGCGGCCGGTGTGAGAAAACTGAACACGTGAACCGTGAAACAAAGAGGAAAGCAATTCTCATTTATTGCACATATTGTTTACAATGATGTCAGAGGTGCTGTTTTTGCCACAGTTTTGAATCTCATGGATGTCCAGCTTAGAACTATATTTATGAGTATATTTCCCCACGTTTTCACAAAATGTTGGAATGTCATTGTTTTTAGTGAACAAATGTGTTAATGACCACATTGTTAATTCTAGATGGTTGTGGTGGTGTTTATGTGAAATATTTCACTCACTTACCAAAGTTACTCAGTGTCAGTGCTCATAATTATCAGAATAGAAAGGAGAGACATGCCCACCCACATAGACTAGTCATAGGCAGGCTGTGGGACAACTGCTCATTGTTGATGCTATAGATCAGTGGTCTCCAAACTGCAGCCCGGGGGCCAGATGTGGCCCTTTGCTTGCTTTTATCTGGCCCTTGGGGCACTATTTCATCCACCGACACCAACGATGTCCTCATTGGATTTGGTGGGGCCCAGTTCCTCCCAAAGACACCAACAACGAGGCCCGATTCAGATTCCAATGATACCATTGATGGGGCACAATTTCTCTCAATGGCACTACCAATGGGGCCCAATGACTCAATGATGGGAAATAATTTCTCCCAATGACATAAACAATTCCTCCCACTGATACCAAAAGATGGGGCATTGTTTTTTCCCAGTGACTTTAGGACCTTTTCTACTTCCACTGGCCACAATCCAAACCCCCTAAAGTCTGAAGGACAGCAAACTGGCCCTTTGTTTAGAAAGTTTGGAGACCCCTGCTATAGATGAACAACCAGGACTCCTTGCAGTCCACTGGGCATCCTATCCAATAGTTAATTTGGTAATTATTGCAGTGACAGACACCAAGTCTCATTCCTTTTTATACTAGAGTAAGAAATGCTTGGTCCCCAGTCTCAAATAGATTTTCTAGCAAGTTGGAAAATGTCAGCGTGATAGAAGAGTTTTCAAATTTTCACAACCAACACACTTATATGATTATCTGTGTAGTCTGATTCTTGCTTAGTTGACTGCAAAAAATTCTCAAATCAAGCTCATTGCTTGCATAGATTGGGCTGTGTAAGGCCACCCATGGTGCAATGCAACACTAATGGGAATCTATTGTTTTACTTTTTTTTTCTTCCTTGTAAACAGTAACTTGGCAGCCATGATTTGGCTTTCTGACTTGAAACTTTTTTTTGCTCATCCTCCTGGGCATATAATTTTTCCTGATCGACAGTGATTTTATAGTTTCTTTACAAATGATTCTAAAAATTCTACAATCAAGAGCCATAACTTTACTTCACAAGGCAAACATTTCACCAAGTACAGCCAGTGTAACGCTTTCATTTAACGAAGCAGGAATCACATATTCTTAAACAACTGTGGCTTCGATCTTTATCTTAGACGTCTTTAATCTGTTTTTGCATATTTTTTGTATAGAGGAGCCATATCAACCAGTTTGTATGTTGTGTGCATTAGTTTCATGTGCTTATCTAGTTTATTAACTAGACCTATGAAAGACACGGAACCTTAGGCTTGCTCCTGGCACCTTCCTAGAGAAGGCCTGATTGGTTCTTGCAGTGGTAATTCCAAGGCATAACCTGCTCTGCCTGAGAGAATGCCTTAATGCTGTGTTTGATTGTTATGTTTTCTGCAAATTGTGCTGGAGAGTAACATGCATGTCCTTGTTAGAGGAAGCATTGATGGTGGAAGCAGAGCTTGGAGTGGCTTCTTTTGCTTCCTTGCGAGTATAGATGTATTGCTCAAGTCATGTCCACTTGATCCCTTAACAAAGCCCCTTGGATATCTTTGTGATGGGTGCCTGTCTGACTTTGAGTTGAAGGCACTTTTCATTTCAAGCCTTTTGTCTGACCGGCTGCCATACATATGGGCCGAATGTCTATATTCGGCCCATGTATACTAGGCTTAATGCATATAATGTAGATTTACTTCCCAAGAGCTGGACTGCAACTATCATACTCCTCTGTAATTACTTAGTAAAGGGCCTTATTGCAAAACTGCTTTAAAGGCTTTGAGTACTATAAAGTAAGGTATATTATCAGCAAGCACGTGTTTTGAGTTATTAATGCAGTATTTGTATTAAGGAAAGCTTTGACGTGAATTTCACAATTTTAGATACTTGCTGTTCCTGTTGTTTTGTGTTAAAGATTTATAGATTAGATAGAACAGTAGCTCCTCCTAACTGCTTAACAGCTGTTGAAATGTCAGCTAAACCAGTAGAGCATTCTTTTTAGTTGGCCAGCTCATAAACGTATATTTTCAAAGAACGAATTAAGCACAACCAATGTGTAACACTGCAAAGCAAGAAGGATGGCCTACATCAATTTTACATGCATTGGTAAGACTATCTATTCCCTGACAAAAGGACATGTCCTATGTATCCCTAATTGGCCTACCAGGAAATATTGCAAATGGGTGTGTCTGGATGATTCCCACCAATATATTCCTATGTATGCTCAGATGATACCAAGTACCTGTTGATATTGTGAACGTGGACGCATAGACTCCATTTTGTTCACCATTTTTAAAATTCTATAACAGTATGAAAATATTAGAGAAAACAGTTGCACTCCACAATTTTATGTCTATTCTTATCTCATTTGATGCTTTTCTTCACCTAATTGCCCATAACCTTTGCCTGTGCATGACCTGTGTAAGGCCAGCCATGCACGGTTCGAACCTCAGCCGGTTCAGCAGGAACCATTCGAGATTCGAACCATGAATGGGCAGGCTGAATGTACCAAGTTGATCGATCAATCAACTTGGGTACAACCAGCCTGCTGGATTCTCTTGCGTATATCGCTAGCGGCTGCTATAGCCACTAGCGATAATCACTGCATTCTCCCAGCAGGGACGGCTTCCCCCCGCCGGGAGAAGACAGGAGGGATTCCTACATCAACACTGTCTGTGTTGATGGGAGAATCGAGGGGCCGGTCTTAGGCCATGGACATCCATGGACATTAGATGATGGTATACCACTCTCCATAGGTTGATTATCCTATGACAAATGCTACAAAAAAAATTACTACAGGAAGCTACTCAACATAAATATGAAAAAAGGAATTTTTATTATGTTATTTTTATTTTTTTTTTACTGTGTGTTTTAAATAAATATTGTTTCAGATTTTACCATGTGACATTACTGGTAATTTTCTAAGTTTAGATATCTCAATTCACCATTGAAAAGGCTTGCTGTTGAGTTTGCATTGTACAGCACCGTGTAATATGTGCTGACACAGAATAGTTGTTGTGCAAGGAATATATACAGTATACTCCCATCTCCTCTAATTCAAGGCACGCATTAACACTGAAGACCTCTGCAGCCTATAATGTTGTTTATCCCCATTAGCCCACACTTGCCATGTAATAATATCACCTCTGTGTTTGTAATGAGTCAAGAGCTTGCAGAGACTTGAAAGCATAAAGTGAGAATAATTTGCCTTATCAGATGCAGACACTGCAGGGAATTGAGCCTTATCTCTTCCCAGTGTTAAGACTGCCTGGTCACTTCCTAAACTCTACAGCTTCATTCTCTGTCAGCCTGACAAAATCCAGATGAGGCCAAACTGGAATTTTTTTTAATTTTTTTTATTGGTTATGGCCCCAGCATTCTCTCCTCTCCCATCCTTCAACAGGTTCACTTTATGGGGCATAACTGCACTGAATAATATCTTGACTTGCTCTCTCTCTCTCTCTCTCTCACTCCCCCATTGATTCCACAGCCTTTAATTGCTTGAAACACAAGCCAGGCTCCCTCCATCTAGGCCAGTCACCATCACCTTTGACTGCTGTTATTCATTGCTATTAGACAACATCTAACTAAGATATTGGCTTGCACTTTGACACTGACACTGCTACTGTTCTCTGATTGCGTTGTCAATCTGAAGGGAGTTTAAAAGTGGTAAAAAAAAAAAACCTCTCTCTGGTAAAATGCCCAGTAATGCAACACCTTCTCTGGCCGGCACTGAGATCGCACTGTTCATGTAAAAGGGCCTGAGGCATGGTTTTAAAATATCAGTTTGGGTGAACTTATAAAAAAAAGCACTGCATTCAGTAGCGTGGTCCAAGGAACAGTTCAAGTGGAGCTGTAAAGTCTTTTAATAGTGCATGTACTGTATATATATATATATATATATATATATATATATATGCAAAATGGAACAAAAGAGATCAATGTCAAATATTTCAAACATTCACATTATAATAAACTGAACTTGAAACTCCATTTTAAACCTCAACGTCAGACCAAACTTTTGTTAGTTTTGAATAGATTTGAGAAAAGTACATACAGTGCGTTTGCCTCATTTGTGTTGCTTTGTTGAAGTCGGTATCTCCATTGTAGAGATTTCCTATCACTTCCTGTACAGACAGGAAGTTAGACAAAATTTTGTCTAAACTTTAATTCGACTTTAATTCGACTTCAATGATATTCAATGAGCTGAAGTCGGACCAATGTAGTGCAGGAACCTTTTTCAAAGTCGAACCGACTTGTGTCGGACTAGTTAAGACGGCTTTCATAGGGAACCATTGACTTGTACACGTCATACGACAGTACCAGTGTGAACCCGGCCTAAAACCTGCAACAGAAGGTAAGGACAACACCACTTCAGGTGAAAGTAATACTCTCCTTGATGACCGGGTGCTGGTCCAGTCTGTGATCTGACCAGATGATCCAAAGAAGAAAGAGAATGACCACACTCCAGGATACAAGGAAAATTCTTTATTCCATAAAATCACCCAACATCAAAGAGTAAATTCACGATAACACCATGACAGACTTGGAGGAGAGCATGGTTAACCATGATGTCATGATGTTATCATGAATCTACTCTTTGATGATGGATGATTTTATGGAATAAAGCATTTTCCTTGTATCCTGGAGAGCGGTCATTCTTTTTCTTCTCTGCATAAAACCTGACATGGGTTCATTCCCCACTCTGTCCAAAACTTTAAAAAAAAAAATTTGGGTTGAAATGGAACTTTACATTTATAAAAAGTGAAAGGGCAGGTACCACAATATGCCCGCTGTTTAGTATTACAGCTTGTTTTGTGTCCCTCTTTTGTTATTTTAGTTTGTTTTTGAGGCTTGATTTTATGGTTAAGTCCCTTGTTCAATGAGAAAGCCCTTACTGGGCACTACGGCAGTGCCATAGTGCAGGGGAATGGCAAGGAGATGGAGCTTAGCCATGAAGTTAGCAAAGATCAAGCCCCTGTTAAATCGTGAAGCTAAATCCAAGAGGGGCACAGAAGCAGCGCGTCACCTCCCACCTAAGTCATGAAGATGAGGAAAGGGGGAGTGTTCTGTAATCCTGAGAAGGAAGTGTCACCAGCACACCAGGATCTTCAAAATTGGGTCCAAAATTTTAATCACATAGTATCAAAAAAATAAATAGAAGCGATGTTTCGGAGCCACGCAGGACCCCTTCATCAGGCATGCCTTCTATTTATTTTTTTAATACTGTGATTAAAAATTTGGACCCCATTTTGGAGATCCTGGTGTGCTGGTGACACTTCCTTCTCATGATTGCAGTCGGTTCCAGCTGTTGGTCATTTCAGCCCCCAAATTAAGATACAGCCGTTTGTGCAGGTATGTGTGCGTTGGGAGTATTGCATTGGATGTTCTGTAATCCTAACACACTGTCCTAGGTTACAATGCAGCACAGTGAGTGAGCATTGCCACCCTATGACAAGAAGAGTGTTACTGGTAGAATCACCAAGAAAAAAAGCTCCAAAAAATTGAAAACGAATGTTGGCTACTGGGCTACTTAATATCATTTTTTATTTTTGGGTTTAGCTACATTTTACAGTTTCTTTTTCTATTAGTATTATTTTTTAGATATGTTTTAACAGTAATGTAAATATTATAAAATACAAGTTTTCTGAGGTGCCAAGAGCTTGTAATTAATATTTTTTATTTTCCACTAAAATATATCACTTTTTTGCATTATCTACCTTAGGTACCTATGTATTTATACCTAGCTAATACAGTACATTCTTTATTTTTTGTTTTTGCTATGTTTAATTTTTAATTATGTTGTTTTGGGGCAGCAATATTTGCTCATTTCAAAGCATGCATGTAAAAATGTGAAAGTTAAATAAGAAATTTCTGGTAAGGTAAACATTGAAACAACTGTGTATATTATTATAATTTTACGTAACGCTGAAACAGGATGGAATACACTGTCAACAAATATCCAGAGGAATGAACCGAACGGTTTTATTTCCGTGTTCTTATTTTCAGACCTTTTTCGCCCCTGTTGGATGACTGATAGGAGCTTGGATAGCTCACGTCATAAGCAAATTAGCTCCTTGCTCTCTGTATCATCTTGTTTCGCAGACATTATTTTACAAGGCTTCATACTAAGGAGGTCATTTCCCCGGCATGATGGCTTGTTGTTCATGAATCTGCTTTGTGCCAATTTGTGTGTGCATGTGCAATCAGAAGTGACTCGGAGTAAGCAAGATTATAATCATCTAGATGCTCGTCTGAAACCTTCCCCCGCCCCCCCCCCCCCCCCATTCGACCACCATGAATCGGGATGATTCCAAGTGAATGGGATTTTAATCACCTGTCACTGCCTCCAGCACTTTCTCTATATTTATGATAATTTTTTTTTGTCTTTTTATTGAAATCAGTGTTGACTGAATCAAGTAATCCTGATTAGCAATCTCACTGTATCCAGTCAAGGGTAAAATGCATTAGAGCGTTATTGGTACACTGAACATAGTGGAATAGGCAAGGAGCGGGAAAGGGAAAAAAAAAAAAAAAAAAGTCAAGCTTATGTTTGACTTGGTGATAGAAGAGTGGGAGAAGGGACGAGTGTGCCAAGAATCTAATTATTCTTGGGGAAGAAAAAAAAGTTGGATTGGTTTAGCGGGGCTCTTTATCATGTAAATCATGGCGGTGTAATGATGACAAAAATGCTGAGTTTTCTGTTTATTCAAAGTATTGATGAAGGAGGAGTTCATAAATATTCAAACCTTTCTACTATCTAATAGGGGCAAACAGAACACCTTTAGCACTAAACTTTTTAGGTAAAAAGACACGTCTTTGCCATACTTTCCGAAAAGTTTAAGGCAAAAATAACTGGACCGTCATACGAGATGCAAGCACAAAGCTGTTTTTTTGAAGACACCTATAGTGTTGAGCATCCACAAAAATTGGATACTAAATATTAAATCACATAAAGTGAACCTGTCAGTAGACCATCCCATATAAAACTGCATTTCCATATGCTTATTGGCCACTAAAGGTTTTGGTACCTACCTTCTGTTTTGGTGTAATGGGCCGCTAAGAATCTCTGGAACACCGTCTGTTTCAGGGAGTTTTCACTATGGAAATGCCAAAAAGTTGGTGGTTAAACCAAATTTGACTATCTATACTGGAATATGTAGCTCTTGCTGCAGTACTCCCCTTCTTTATAAAGCTGTCTGCTGCAGACTAATCGCTCTGAAGTCCAGCACCGATACTTTATCTGTGAGTGCAGAGTGTTATGGACCCACCTTCAGGGTCTATCACTACGTCACCCTGCACTCACAGTACAGTCATCCAAAGAACAATGCTGATGTTCTGATGTCACCACTCCCACTCTACATACCAGAATGCAATGTTTTGTTGGGAGCCCCGGAGATTGATTTAGTCATATTCTGCCACTTTATGGTGCCAGAAATTGGGCTGATGATGCTTTTTTACATGTACCTAAACAAGGGACAGTTTTTACTTTAAAAGCTCTAGCAATTGTGCTTTTAATAGATTTAGTAAAGGATAAATATTTAAAACAATAATTGGATTGATTGGTAGTCACACTTCTCGAGTTTGTACTTTTGTTATCCTAAGGTGACTATATCCATAAATCCGTAGGGTTCAATATTGAGTTGGCCCACCCTTTGGAGCTATAACAGCTTCAACTCTTCAACTCTTCTCTCCTCACAAATGAGCTGCTGGAAGAATGGTCAGACATTTCCATAGACACAAACCTAAACTTTGTGAAGGCCAGTTATGGGTGTGGGCGGTGGCCAGTGTTTTGTTCCTAAACTTTGTGGACAGCCTTCGGAGTGTGTCTATGGGAATGTTTGACCATTTTTCCAGAAGCTCATTTGTGAGGTCAGGCACTGATATGGACAAGAAGACCTTGCTCACAGTCTCTGCTTTAATTCATCCCAAAGGTGTACTATCGGGTTGAGATCAGGAATCTGTGCAGGCCAGTCAAGTTCCTCCACCCCAAACTCCATGTCTGTATGGACCTTGCTTTGTGCACTGGTGTGCACTGGTCCAAATCATTTGGTGGAGCGAGATTATGGTGTGGTGTTTTTCAGCGGTTGGGCTTGGCCCCTGAGTTCCAGTGGAGGAAACTCATAAGGCGTCGGCATACCAACACATTTTGGACAATTTCCTGCTCCCAACTTTGTGGGAACAGTTTGGGGACGATCCCTTCCTGTTCCAACATGACTGCGCACCAGTGCACAAAGCAAAGTCCATGAAGATATGGATGAGCGAATTTGGGGTGGAGGAACTTGACTGTCCTGACCCCAACCCGATAGAACACCTTTGGGATTAATTAGAGCAGAGATTGTGAGCTAGGCCTTCTCATCCAACATCAGTGCCTGACCCCACAAGCGTGCTTCTGGAAGAATGGTCAAACACTCCCATAGACATACTCCTCAACCTTGTGGACAGCCTTCCCAGAAGAGTTGAAGCTGTTATTGCTGCAAAGAGTGGGCCAACTCAATATTGAACCCTACGAACTAAGACTTGGAAGCCATTAAAGTTCATGTGCGTGTTAAGGCAGGCATCCCAATACCTTTTACAATATGACTAAGGCCCACGCCGAAACATGTCAGATGTTTGCTTTTTAATGCTCATATGTAGCCAATACAAGTTCATGTGCGTGTAAAGGCAGGCGTCCCAATACTTAATATAGTGTCTATATCACATTTTTTAAAACATGTGTACATACTAGTTGGAGAGGTCAGTCCACCCAGCCCGATATGGTGATATTTTAATATTAGCAAAGTCTGTTGGTCAGAGTTGCTTGGCGGCTTATTGAAATTACAGGTGTGAGCTCTTTCTGGTTCTTTTTCCACCAACACTGGGGTCTTCCCACTCCTCCTGCTCTATATATCAATATACAAATGTGTGAAACAATCAGCGCCACCCTAAATTAATCAAGTGCAAAGTTGCAGCCGCTATACACTTTAAGTGAAATCACTACACTATATATTAATATATTTACTAAATTAAAGACCCAACAGGAAGAAGGGGACTCTTTGCAATGGCTGCAGCAGGGCATGCAAGCCTGGCACCTCAAGGGCAGAAATTACACCACCACAGTCACCAAAGGTCTACAAGAAAAAAAATCAGATGATTTAACTCTCCAACATTTATCAAAAAATAAATAATCTATTTTGGGTGGTCTGACTCTTTAAGAACATACACATATCAATATATACATCCTGAAAAAAAAAACAACGAAATAATGATTTGAAACCCCTTCCATTTGTAATCCTGTCAAGTGATCAATAGTCATTGGTATTACCACCCACCAACCAGCAGCAGGGTGGAAATCATTACACAGGGAAGACAATAGCTCCTGTTTTATAGCTTCCTGTTTGAAAGATAATGGCACTTGTGTGAGAAAACTTTGATTAGCAAAACCTCCCAAACCCCAAAGTATTATTTTTTTTTTCTATGCTTTTCAGTTAATACACCATGGCATTGCTGGCCATTGAGTCATGTCATCGGTAGAACCACACACTTCAAAATGATAAACCTTGTTACGTTATCTCCTTATAATAAAAGGCACGTCCCCTGAGCAGGTCCTGAATGGCATGGGTAACACTTTTTTGTTTGTTTATTTTTCTCTGGTATAAAACAGTTTGTGATTGACATATGTAACACTCATGGATCCTAACGACCAGTGTTCTGTTATCTTTACGCCGCTTTCTTTGCATGCTTGTTAAAAAGTGGAGTCAGTGTGTCTGAGACAAAACCCTAACAAGTTCTTCCTAATCAACCTCGGAATGTTTCTGTCAAGCACAAGAAAAATGCTCAGCAGCGAACAAAGCTGTATTTTTCCCCCAAGAAACACATTTGTTTAAAAATTGGCCTGTCAATTTGTGAATCAACATTTTGGCTTTTTTTTTTTTTTCTTCCTTCTTTTCCCTTGCCTCAGACATCCAGCTTTTGGTCCCCCCCCCCCCCCCCCAAACTCAAGTAGGGGAAATAATATAAAGCTGCTGTTTGTTGTTTGAAGGAAGTAAACTTCATCAGTCTGACTGTGATGTGTGCTTCAAATGTCACTCACTACAGCTTTCTTGTAATGAAACACTCTTGCAGATTACTCCCTTTAGGCTCCAGGGGATTAGACCCTGTAAACGGGAGGGAAAAAAAAAATACAAAAAAAAAAAAAAATTCTCCTTGCTGTTGGTGCATCAGAGTGAGAAGTTTAAAATCCACAATTTATTCAAATATTGATATTTCCACTTGTCAGAGAAAGAAGCGTCTTGATCGTTCTACTGAGCACGCGTTGTCAAAAGCGCAGCGAGAAACGTGTCAGATAATTCATAAACGGAGATTGCAGCTGTGAAATCTGCCGGGAACAGCAGCAAAAATGTATATTCTTGTCGATTTCTGAAGCCGGAGGGGAAGAAACCAAGAAGAAAAATGCAAGAGATCTGTCCGTCGTGGCTGGCAAAAGGTGGGGTCTGAAGGGGTAGGACTTGGATGCAGAAGAAGTTTGAAATAGAGGCAGGCTGTGATTGAGAACTATCACCCACGATCCTTTGTTTTCTGTAAAACGAATAAAGAATGAGGTATATGGCAGCAGAGAGCCACAAGTGGTGGCTGTGCCATTGTTGTGTACACTTGGCTAAAAATGGCTCAGATGGTGGACCCAACTGTTTGGTCATCTGACTTGCATGCCATTTATCCTACCCTAGCAAAACATTTTGTTCTCCAGCAGTTTATTTACATGACATTCAGTGAATGGATTGTTCCACTTTTTAGTACATTTTCCGTAATGTTGGACAACGTCTGCCACCGATGCAGAGGTTGTAGCCTTGAGAACTCTGATGTGCGTCTCAAATAAAGCTATAACAATCTTCATGATATTTTTGGCTACCTTTAGTCCATTCACCTTGGTTGAATAAATTGTCATGTTGGTTAGCTTGGGTAGTGGTGCTGCAGTCTTGACGTCATTTCCTACCAGGGGCGTTGTCTATCTCAGCCTTTCCCAACCTTCTCAACACAGAGGAACTCTTGAAATAACTTTCCAGTCTTGGGGAACCCCTGCTAGAAATTACTGTATCTACAGCTTATGATACATTAGTGTGTTGGTCACTATGAAGAATGCTCCTTACACTTGTGGTCACTGGGATGAATTACCCCCTTACAGATAGCTAAAAAGATCAATGGTGTCAGTTGTAACTTAGAGGCAGAAATTGATCAATGCTCAAGGAACCCCTAACGACCTCTGGAGGAACCCTGGTTGAGAATCTCTGGTCTATAGGAAAGCTTTAGCATCTTCTCCCATTCCATACTGGTTGCTACATCATCCCTTCCTAGTAGAAAAAAAAAAACTGTCTTTCTCCCAAACTGGCATTAGTGTATTTTTTTTATGGCTAGTGTGTATTTTAGACTGTACTCCAGATGTAGGGACTGATGTAAATGGCTTAGTGTTCCTTGTTAAATGCTTTCTAATAGGTCAGCGAAAATAAATGATTTTATACATAATATGTAACCCAGGGCCAGTTGTTTGTGTATGGAACCACCAGGAATCATTTTTGTGGCTAAGTGCTTATTTTTGTCCTTGAAAAGCTAAAATGTATATCGTTTTGAGGTCTGGCTCATACAGAGGAAAATACTTTTTTTGTTATTCTCCCAGCCCCCCCCCCACCCCCCCACCCAACCTTTGGAGACCGATTTCCCATCCCACAATAGCCAATCAGAAAACAGCTGTTTACAGGGCTATGTAAGCATTCTTGGTTCTGCATATGGTTTGCATTAAGGCCCCAGAAAGCTGTGAAGGATGAGGCTAATGATGTAAAACACTAGTGTAAATTCCAGACTGTTGATAGCAGTGACTGAAGCTTCAACAATTTTCTTCCTATCTCCAAAATGCCACCATATGTTGGAGTCATTTATGACTTTTTTTTTTTGTTCCCGAAGATTTGGGGGAGCAAATGTGGAATGTATAGACGCCTCCACCATCGTGTCACAATTACACATAATGCACTTAACATTCTGTCAGTTGTTTTCAGTTTAAACAAGAGTTCTATTTTAAATTACATCATGTCAGAGGACCCGCCAGTGCAGGGTAGCGATTGTATCCAGAATTCTGTCTGGAGCGGATCAGTGTGGATAGGAATGTGAGAATAGCAGACTGTGCCTTTTTTTTCCCCTCTACACCATGGCATTGACAGGAATGTATGCAGATGATTGCTCGAGTACATGCGGTAGGGAGAGTAAGGCCGCCCTTTAAACCGAGGGCTCTTCCATGGCTCTTTGTGTGATCATATGGTTCACAGCTAGACTCGACAGGGCATCCTGTAACAGTGAGCAGCCCATCTGGGAGTTGGTAAAACCGAGCATGGGAAATATTTCAACTCAATGCGTGCCAGAAGTTCCCTTTGTGTGTAAATCGCACATGCAGAGTCCTGTTATTCCATTAGAACGCAAAAGGGCTTATTTAATAACCATGGAAAAAGTATTGCATGCAGTCATTCATTGTAGCCCATCGACTCATTTACTAGCCTGCCTATTCGATTACCTAGGCATATGTTGTAAGATTTTGATCTGTCACTTCAACTTGCTTTACGATAAATTGGGTAATATGAGGATAACCTTATTGGTTTTAAGGCAGTTGATTATGACTAGCCCACTGATTTAATAATTACTGATAAGCTAGTAAACAGCTATTTTGCAAAACTAGCTAATCAGTCTTATTATTATACAGGATTTGTGTAGCACTTTACAAAATAAAATCAGACAGTACAGTTACCAGTGGCGGCCAGTGGTAATTTCCTTTAGGGGGGGCGACAAACAGTACCCCCCTCCAGTCGGTCGGCCGGCGGGCGGGTGGGTCTGGTGCACTTACCCCTTCAGCGCTTCTCCCGGGCTCTCAGCGGCGGCACGGCTCTCCCTTCCCCTGCTCTCCAGTCTCCATTAGCGGCAGCTCTGGCTCCCGTTTTCCTCCTTCTCGGTGGCCAATCAGGAGTCTTCTCTTTTCAACCAATCAGAAAACGGGTCTCAGACCTGCTTCTGATTGGCCGGATTGAGCATCAGTTGTAACACCTGGTTGGTAAAGCAGCAAAAGCCTGAGCTGAAAAGACTGTCCACTGCCAGCATGCTGCAGAAGAGGACCATTGCTCTCTGTGGCAAAACAGTGGTTTCTTTTCAGAGGTCCTACATACTCCCTGCTGAGTCAGAACTTTCTAATCAGCAAAGAGTATGAGCTTTGCTGATTGCAGAGCTAAAAGTTTGGGTGAAGATGTGGCAGACCTCTGCAAATATGACCACTGGTTCTTTACAGAGAGTAGGGGTTCCACTCTGCAATTGCTCTTAGAGGTGGAAGACCGCACTGAACTGACTTGCTCGGTTGAGGGTTTGTGAGTGAGTGATGTTGGGGGCATGTTGGGGAAATCAAGCCCAACTCGGCAGAAAGGTGGTGGTGAGCCCTTTTTGAGGGCTTAGGATGCGACCTCTGGGTACGGCCTCAAGTTTGTTTCTGGATAAACTTGTAAACTATCCTCACTCTGCAATCGCTGGCAGAGGACAGGCTTTTTCCCCCTAGGCTGTGGATGCTTTAGTGAGAAAACAAACTGTAAAGCACACACTTATGCCCCGTACACACGGTCGGACATTGATCGGACATTCCGACAACAAAATCCTAGGATTTTTTCCGACGGATGTTGGCCTCAAACTTGTCTTGCATACACACGGTCACACAAAGTTGTCGGAAAATCCGATCATTCTGAACGCGGTGACGTAAAACACGTACGTCGGGACTATAAACGGGGCAGTAGCCAATAGCTTTCATCTCTTTATTTATTCTGAGCATGCGTGGCACTTTGTGCGTCGGATTTGTGTACACACGATCGGAATTTCCAACAACGGATTTTGTTGTCGGAAAATTTTATACCCTGCTCTCAAACTTTGTGTGTCGGAAAATCCGATGGAAAATGTGTGATGGAGCCTACACACGGACGGAATTTCCGACAACAAGGTCCTATCACACATTTTCCGTCGGAAAATCCGACCGTGTGTACGGGGCATTACAGTTTTTGACAGCTACGGTCAAACACTGTACTAACCTTGCAAGGTTAGTCCATTGATCTCCCACCACTGAGCTATTGTCTTCTGCCATTGGCTGAGAGTGCTGATCGGGAGTCGGCCAGCTGCTAGTTCTCCAGCATGCATATCCGACACAAGTCGGCCGTTTTTTTTTTTGAACCGGCAAATGTCTCCCAACATTCTGCCCGTATGTACGCGGCTTAAAACATTGAACACTTTTTGTTTTTATGCTCCTGGAATGTTTGTAGCTGATTTATTCCAAAGGTTCAGTTGGACTGAATAATTCCCTCCTAAGCGTTTTTAACTCTGTATTTAGCTGTTTGAGGGGAGGTGCTCTTTAGGATGTATATATTCATTTTGTTGGCATGTTTTGGGTTTTTCTGATTTTTCCAGAGCAGACGCCACAACACCCTGACATCTTTGGCTTGTTAGAACATACTCCAGCTGACTGAGAAGCTGACATTTTCTTCCACGCATGCTTGCAGCCAGCCTCTCGTTTACAGCCAGTGCTTACTGTCTGCCTGGTGTCTACAAGAATCTGTCATCTGTGCCAAGCACACAGGCTGCTGCACCACTGACAGTAAGGAGGTAAACTGCTCGTTGCCTCAATACCCCATTAACTTTGTGAGGCCTATCGATTTCTTGTAAAAATAATGATATTGACAGGCTCTCCAGGAGTAATTGTTTCCAGAGTACAAAGGTCACCTCTGAGACTGAAGGTTTTTTTTTTTTTTTGGAACTGGGTAAGACTGTGAAAAGTGCTCAGGGATGAATAAAAAACCCAACTGTAACACTTCTGACACTCGAATGCTTAAAATTTTAGTACGTGGACAAAACACATTCTAGGAGGATTGGCAAGGTTACCATGGCTGCCATCATCTGAAACAGCAAACGATTCATCTTTTTGGGCTTTCCCGGCTTTTTATATCTAGTATCACAGGTTCAAAGGGGCTCTTGTTTGTAATGCCCTCTCTTCTAGAAGTGGTTGGGATTCAGATGATCTTTTGTTGCGGGGCCGCTCAGCAAACACCCAGCGGACGCTGTAACAAATAGAGGCCCATTTACACACAGACAATATCATTGCTTTGCAGTCTGCCACATTTTGCAAAATCTTGCCTGGTTTTCCCCCGTCTTGACATGAGAAGCTGCTTTGTTGAAGTTGAAGTCTAAAAAAAAAAAAAAAAAAAGAAATAGAGGAAACTATATTGGTTGGGGAAAACCTAGCACGACCTAGAAAAACGTGGTAATACTACAAAAAAATATGCATTCTTGAAAGTTGACTTTTAATAACTTTACAAGTCTGCATGAATAAATTATTGACAATGAACAGCCACAGTATGTTTTTTATTTATTCATTTTTTTAACCCAGTAAAGCAGTTCTTGAAGGAGAACTAAACTCTTTCAATCATATAAAAAAATGTAAAGGTGTTGGCGCTAAAAACATACAAAATGAATGTGAACAATATTATGAAAAAGCATACAGTGATTGAAAATGCAAATAAATATATAAAGTCCAAAGTGACAATCCCAGCACGTTTTTTTTTCTTTCATCTGGAGGAGGGGAGGAAAAGCTTTCCCAGCTAAGCACACCCTCCTGCTTGCATGCCTGAGCTAAGGGCAGATGGATTCCAGGAAGTAAATGCTACATGAATCATCTGCCCTTACTCAAGCTAGAAATGATAGGGGGTGTTTTTCAAAGTGATAAAAAAAAAAAGCGTAAAGACAAGAAATGATAGGTGAGCTTGCTATGAATATTAAAAATGAATGAAATAGTGTTTATGGTGCTCAGATACAGTTAAGTTACGTTTAAACTCTGTACATCATGTCAAGTAACTGTGCCTAGGCCTGCGAGGTGCATCTGCTGCAGGCAGAAGGACGTGTTCTCCCCCCGCTAACTCAAACATAATGTACCTTGTAACTTTCTGGTAGGAGGTTGCAGGGGGTGGTGCTGTGCAAGACATGAACACACAACCAAAAATATGCAGGCTAGGACAAAGGCACTGGTACGTACATGATTGTGTCCTCTATAATCAAGCATCTTAGCATTGCAGGTAGGTTCTCTTAAAGTGTAAGTAAACCCCCCTATCGTTTTCAGCCAAGGAAGCTGCCATCTTTGCCTCTGTTTAATCTACAACTGCCATGATGCTGCACATGTGATCAGTTATGACACCAGCCTTTGGATGGTTCGACAGTTTGGTTGAGAGCACAACCAATGGGAGTGTTACATTTCCGGCACGTTCCCGGAAATAAAACTGTGGGTGGGTGGGTTTACTTCTGCTTTAAGTGTTATACATTATTTAGCCTACAGTCAGTGAACTTAAAAAACATGATACTAGAGGCTCAATTCAATAAGCTTTAAAGTATAACTAAAGATGTAAACCCATTTTTTTTTTTTTTAGTTTTGGACACAGTGGAGATGGATTTGAATACCTGTCAGGTTTTTATTGCTACATCTGCATATGATAGGGAGATTCACCCTCTCTATTTGTCCTGTTTACCATTATCATTGAAAGTGAAAGTAAAAGAAAATCCCAAATTTTGGGTTGTCCGAATAGTAGTAGAGGGGGGGATCTTGCAATGGACACTAGTCCTGGTGACCCCCAAGAGATTCCTTTAATTTGCAGGAGTTTCCTGCTTCCTTATATCGTTTTATAGTTACATAGTTAGTCTGGTTGGAAAAAAACACAAGTCCATCTAGTTCAGCTAATAAAAAGGGGAAAACAATTATACAATCCTTTATGCACAATCTTTTACCCAGAGTTAATCCATAGGAAGGCAAAAAAATAAATAAAACAGCAAAGTATGATCCAATTTGCCCCAGCAGGGGAAAAAAATCCTTCCTGATCCCCCAAGAGGCAATTGGATATTTCCTGGATCAACTTTACCTATAAATGTTCCTGTTTTGGCTATGGGACAGGAAGTGAAGCGGAATCTCCCCAATGGGCGAAAAAATAGACAGGGGTTTCTTTCTTTCTTTCTTTCTTTCTTTCTTTCTTTCTTTCTTTCTTTCTTTCTTTCTTTCTTTCTTTCTTTCTTTCTTTCTTTCTTTCTTTCTTTCTTTCTTTCTTTCCTTCCTTCCTTCCTTCCTTCCTTCATCCAAAATGGAAAAAAACATTCTGCTTATAGCTCCACATTAACACATTCATAAGGATCATTGTTCTTGCCACTTGACTGTAGTTTTTAAGCCTCATTGGACTCATGGAGCTGAAAATAACTCACTTTTATTGCACAAAAAAAATTTTTTTTTGATCCTGGGGTGTTAGCTTTGTGATTTGACCATTGGGTCCTTACTGAAAGTAAAGAATTGTTGGGTTCAGGGTGAACAACAGTAAATTCATCAGTCATTTTCTAGTGGAAAGTCTTAACAAATATAAAATTGTACTGTATTTCTTTTTAATGCACTGGAGACAGACATGTGAAACCAGATTGTTTTGCGGAGCACTTTAGGAATTTCATTGTCTTTTAGTATTTTTTATTTATTTATTTTGCTTTTTTTGTAAGAAGAAGAAACTCAGTTGTGCAGAATTAGCTGTGATGCTGGAGATAATCTGTGTGTTTGCAGTAAATTATCTTTCTCTTGTAATGGTGTCAATGGCTACCTCAGGAGTGAGGGCACAGGGGATCTAGTGGTGAGTGTTAGTACTCTGAAGACATCAAGAGTTCCCCGTTGTTCCTGCATTGTCACGTAGACGAGCATGTAACTCAGTGAGAGCTGTTGAGCAAACAAGCATTAGACAGTCAATAGTGTATCTGCAAACTAATTGCTTTGGAGAAGTGAACTTCTCTTGTAAATTGCTTGTAAAAAAAATCTAGAAAATGGGTAGCCATCTGTTAGCCTGTCAATCTTTTTTTTTTTTTCTATATGTATCATGTATCTGGGAATAATCAGAAGTTTTGCTCAAATGTATAGACTTTGCAAAAAAGGCAAATTACAAAAGAGTTGTTTAAGCATGTTTGTAAAAATTCTGGAGCTGTTTCATAAGTGGTAAGGCATCATTTCCACTTTATATTTGCTGGCCGTGTGCTTTTTTTTTTAAATGCTTGTGACGATTCCTATTGCTATTCATTTATATTAGTTTGTACAGTGGCAGATTATCCACAAAGCATAGTCTAACTTTGCAGTAGTACACATTTAAATTCCCTCTAAAAAAAAAAAAAAAAAAGGTCTAAATTTATTGTAGATTAGATAGAATCCAGGACCATGGCACACGAAGCCAGCAAGTGTATTTGCTTTAATAAAAAATGACTGATTGCCGAAGGTGATTAAAAAATAACTATTTCAAGCTTTATTCTTTCATGACACATGGCAGTAGGATGACTTGCCATTAAAATGCGGCAAGACTATGGACATTTAAATATTTACATATTGGTAACAAACAGTAATTACACTGACTTCAATAGCTACAGCCACTGTGGAGCAATTCATCTTTAAAGTGGAGCCCTGAAGTCATTTGGGTTCAGTCTTGACACTCTTACCTTTCCATCTCTCTTCCTGTGTTTCCTGTAGATATTAGGCTGGCAAGCTGCCAAGTCAGTGCTAGCATGGAGGAACAGGGTGGGTTGATTTGGTGAAATGAAAGTGAAAGTGTTATGACTGTAAACTTTGAGGAACTCCACAGTGCCTGCAGCTACAGAGTTCAGTGAGAGCCTATTTTAACGTATTATTGCTTGTTAAGAATATGGTAGTATTTGAATATCAATAGCTTGACCAGCGTTCTACTTTAGTGTTACTAAACCCACAACAGTAAAAATCAGTCTGTATATGCAGTAAAGCATGCTTGTTATACTCACTGTGGAACCTAAGGGGTTAATCCTCTGCATTGTGTATAAAGGCTGTTTGATCCTGTCTCTCTGATCCTCCTCTTCTCCCACTGTCTCAAAACAAAAAATAACCTGATATTTACAGAGCCAGTGGAAGGGCTGCACATGCTCATCTTGGTGTGTATTGCTAGAGAGTGTTTGTTTTTCTTCAGAGGGTGCATGTGATCTGCACAGAGCCAATCAGCACTGTCTAGACGTGTACAGACAGAGGATCAGGGGAGAATGAAAACTCTTCTTATAAGGTTTACTAGGAACTGATAGAAGTCACAAGGCTGCTATATACTGCTGATGAGAAAAGATATTTATCAGTTAATTAATATTTACTAAAATGATTGCATTTCCATGTTCTGTGTACTGTGGGAGACCAGATATAGTGAATGCAGGTTCTGGGTTTAGCAACACTTTGGGGTTGATTTACTAAAAGCAAATAGACTGTGCACTTTGCAAAAGGCAGTTGCACTCTGCAAGAGCAGTTGCTCCAGGACTTAGTAAATGAGAAGAAGCTCTGCTGATTTCTATCATCCAATCATGTGCAAGCAAAAATGCTGTTTTTTTAATTTCCCTTGCATGTGATTGGGAACTCTTTGCAACATGAAGCCTTACCTCATTTACTAAGCTCTGGAGCAACTGCACTTGCAGAGGGCAACTGCACTTTTCAAAGTGCACCGTCTTGTTGCCTTTAGTAAATCAACCCCTTTAAGTCACCCTTTCAGTTCCCATCAGGAAGCCTTTGAAGTATGGAGGTTATATGTTCTCTCTGTGTCCATGTGGTTTCTTTGGTTTATTCCCATAATTTAAAAAAAATTCTGGAGGAAGAATCTTTTCCACTCAAAGTTGGCCTTGGCATGCAACTGTATGGCTGCAGTACAAACAGTGGATTCTACAATACATGGGACAGGAACTGATGTGAACATTTCCGTAGTCTGTGAATACTGTGAATATGTCAGCACTATATAAATTTAATTATGTATGTATGTTCACACTAGCTCCATTTCCTGTAAATTGCCTTGGACCACATGAACTATCCACTGGAATCAAAGAAAAATGGCGTCTTTTTACTTTTGTCCAGGGATTCATGTTTCAGAAATGTATCTGTAAAGCAGTAACATCAATTAAAACGGGCTTAGTTCCATCCATTACCAGTAATGACAGACGTACAGGTGTCAAAGTAAGCCATGTTGCCAATTATGAGCTTCCTAGTACCAATAAAGCCATTCTAGCTGATGGGCTCACTCCCTTCTGCCTGCGGAGTGGAGACCCACAGGGTGGATCTGCTATGCTAGCCATGCCGTTCTGGGAATCCAGGTCTACATTAGCTCAGCTCTCTGCTTTAGACTGATGCTAATCTGTAAAATCGTTTACCAGCTCTATTAGTACACCAGAAAACGGCTTCAACAAACTTCTCCTTGAGTCCTTTTGTATAACAAGACTTGTGTTAACTGTAATCCAATAAACATGGTTAGAGAAAACAGGAAAGAGAAAAAAAAAAGAGAGACAAGTAAGGTAACCCTATTGGGAAATCGTGTCCGGATTCATCGCACCATCTAATAGGTATTTAGGTGCAAACTAGCAGTGAAGTGTTAAATATTTACACTCGGAATGCCAATAGTAATTGTCCACTTTATCTGAGCTAGCCTAGGGAAATGTCTTACTCGTCTCCTTGTTACTTCAATAAACAGAAGGTCGGAAAATCCCCTCACTATTTCTTAGGGGCTTAGAATTAATAAAGCTTGGCAGTGTAAAATATGAGCACAAGCTGTTTTGAATGATCACTTCTGCACCAGGCTATATAATACGGCTTTAACTCCATGTGGCCTGTCTATTAAGCAAGACAAGGATGAGCCTTGGAAATAATAAAAAATATTTATGTTTTTCTTAGCGATACTAACAAGGTAACATATCAGAAGAGGGATGTCAGGCAAAGAATAAGGTTAGCGTTTCTTATGAATGCACGGCACAGTTGGGTCCCTTTCTGCTCCCATAAACGCCCTAGGATCCTGTTTTCAGTGCAGCCATTATGCCACAAATTGTATTTTTTCCCTTTTTGTTTGTGAAATCTTAAGTGTCATAAACGCCTCCATCTCATATATATTTGATACTTAATATTAGTCTCAGCCCAGGAAAGTGCACTTTCCATGTGGCAACATACGATTACCTGAGAGTGTTATTGCAAAGGAAAAAATCAATATCAATTTATAATTCACGATTGCAGCCTATCAGTTTTTTTTCCCTATGTCTCTCTATCCAGGCTTGTTAATTTTTTATGATGATTGACTGAAACTGAAAGATTTTTAACATGTTTCGCTGTTATTTATTCAACCTTAATAATTAAATAAACCTTAATTGGCTGTATTTTTTGAAGCATCTCAAAAGCCAGGGCCAGAATGAGTTTTGGTAACCATAAATTATTAATCTTCAGTATCCTAGATGCCTTTACAAGTGAAGCAAGCAGACGAAAATTATCCGTTTGTATCCTAACAAGAAGGAATAAAATGTTGGCCTTGAGAGATTCTCGTAATTAAAAGGAAGGGGAAAATAAAGGACGTAAAAAAAAAAAAAAAAAATGGAAACCTACAATACACCTCAGGTAGATAAAAGTAGCGGACAGAAATAAACACAGATAAAAACTTTTATAGGTAAAATCAAGCGTTCTGTGGACAGTTGTTGGATTTCACGGTAAAGGGGGCAAATGAGGATGACCTCAGCCAGGATATACTTGATTGGTGGTTAACGTGCATCTTTAAAAGGTGATTGACAGATGGAAAATTGCACTTTCAAATTTCATCCGTATTCATTTCAGTTGCTCTTTCACATGTCAGTTTCCTGCCATTCTCAGACAGGCCAAGGCTATATGCATTAGCTGTTACCACACAGAGGAAAGAAAAAAAAAGAGAGAGAGAGAGAGAAGGAAGACAATCCTGTACTTGAGGACTCTGAAGGAAAATCAATCATGTCATAAGTGAGAAGTATGGATAAGTTTAAAGTGGGGAGAGGTTCAGCATTTCATTTATGGTCACTCCATTGTGTTTGTAAGAGGCAGCGTTCTGAGCTCAATTGCCAACCAGGAAAGCCCTCAATTAAAGCTGTGTTAAAACTCCAACTCTGGGGACTGATTTTTATATTCCCCATCACTTGTGTTTCTGTCAAGTATTTTTTTCTTTTCCTTATCCGCGAGATCCAAATTTTTCAAGGTATTGACAAGTGCATGATATTTGCTGGTTTGTGTTTCAGCAAGGCTTACAAGGGATAGTAGCTTCTACGTCTGCCCAAACAGTGAAGGACAGAATCACTAAGAGGCTTCTGTGCCAAACCAATTTTGTGCCCCCGTGTTCCAATTTAACTTCTGTCCAGGTAAAAATACTTTGTTTGCTATGTATCGATTGACAGCTAGATAATTTTGCATTGTCCGATTCTACATGAAAGCAGGAAGAGATCCTAGCACCCACCTGCCCAACATCTAGTAAAAATGGATCCCTAGTCTCAGAGGGCCCTTGTGCAGCTACATAGGCTTTACCAATTGTACGTGTACTAATCTGTACCAGAAGATATAATTATTCTGATTCCTACTATTATGTTATTATTGTTGTCACTGATAGCATCTAGTTTTTAGACTTTGGATCATAAGCTGCTAAATCCCTTTGGACCTCCTTAAAGGGGTTGTAAAGGCAGAAGATTTTTTTCATCTTAATGCATTCTATGTGCAGAAGCCTCACTCAGCCTCCCTTATACTTACCTGAGCCCCCTCTCTATCCAGCTAAGTCTATCCACGAGTTCCTTGGCCATCCGGGACTCTCCCTCCTGATTGGCTGAGACACAGCAGTGGCGCCATTGCATCGGCTGCTGCTGTTATCAATCAAGGTCAGTTAGCCAATCAGGAGAGAGAGGGGGTGGGGCCGAACCACGCCTCCATGTGGGAATGGACACACGGAGCTGCAGCTCGGCTTGGGTGCCCCCATAGCAAGTTGTTTGCTGTGGGGACACTCGACAGGAGGGAAGGACCAGGAAGAGGGACCAGAGAAGAGGAGGATCCCAGCTGCTCTGTGCAAATCTACTGCACAGAGGAGGTAAGTATAACATGTTTGTTATTTTTAAAAACAAAAATACGAGACTTTACAATCCCTTTAATTGCATAAAACAAATGCAATTGTATTGCCCTTAGCAACCAGCCAGAGTCCCATCAAATATTCAGTTACTGTGGCTATTAAAGGCAACAATTCTTCAAAGCCAAATGACGCATTTCAGGGTGAGTGGCCTCCTTCTCAAAGCTCCATTCTCAGCTGACGCGTTTTAAGGGGTGTGCCCTCTTTGTCACATTATGACCTTAGCTGACGCATTTCAAGGGGTTACCCCTTTTTCTCACAGCTCTTTCCACAGCTGACATGTATGCAGGACTTCCCCACTTTTCCTCTACGCCAACTGCCTTATGAAATCTTTCTAAAGTACGAAAATAGCTTTAAGGACAATTGTGGTTGTAATGCCCCTGGTGTTACGTTGTGGGTCTCACGTGTCTGAAACTACTGTATTGTCCATGGCTATTAATAACCTTCATTTTGGGGGAGGGGGGGGCAGTGGGGTAGGTTGCTGTCACCAGATACAATTTTTCAAAAACATGACGGCCAAGTGAACTGCATCTTTTGTCATGCAAGCTGGTATGGTCCAGTCCCTTTGCCGAAGCGCTTATTCCAAACATTCCAACCGAGTTTTGCAAGTCCTCTGATCTAGTGACAGTTTAATTTCCTTAATTTGCAGCTCCGATAAAGAAGATCATTGAAAGATAAGCAGTTGTATGAAAACTGCAGGAGACAGATGCTATAATGTTACTATCTCACATCTTTCTGTCGTGTGAGGAAAGCCAATCCTGGCTGTAATAAATTTAACACAAAAATCAAATACAAAACAAATTTATTCCTCCAGAGTTGATACCCTGGTCATTTTCTTCCTTGTCTTGTATTAAGCTTTAAAATCAACTGTCACTCCCTATCGATTCCTGCTGAATTGTTATCTATATTTCTCAAAAGTACTCTTGACAGTTAATACAGCGTAAATTATAATCTGGGGAAATGCTGCTTGTATTTGGCGGTGAATTCCTTTCTATTCTGACTAAGACTGCTTTACATTCTCATATGTCCTATGGCTGCCCATTGAGGAATGGAGCATCTTTCATCTCAAATTACTCTGACATTCAGAGATGCCAGGGAATAGTGAATAGTATTGTTGCCTCTTGTCTTTACTGTAATAATTAAAAAAGAAGAAAAAAATACAGGAAAAAAAATATATAAATAAATATATACAGTACAACGTTGTATAATATAGATCTTCCATGGTGTGAGACGTATTTAATAAAATTACTTTTGCGTTGTAATGGAAATTTGTAAGTTCAGTATATAATTGTATTCTATTTTGTATGTATTGCACACTGCCCTCACTGTGCACACAGCACTAATAATGTTTTCAGTACATGTTTGCATTCTTTCGAGTCCTGATTAGAATTAGCCTGCCTATGTTACGCCCCTTGTTACCATAAACGTACAATTGTAATATTAATGAGATACCTACGTAATCGTGTATAAAAACCTTCAATTGCGTCATAATAAAGCAGAACAGTTATTTGGAAAGATGCTGAGTGTATCTTTTGTGTCTGTTCCCTACTGCAGTAGTTATTATTAATTTGGAACCACTAATCAATATGAGGATAGGAGTTGCCTATCTATAAAATGTCCTGGTCAGCGTATGAGCAGCCATTTGCCAAAGACAAAAACATTAATGTGTATGTTATCTTTCTTTTTTTTTAACTGCTTCAGATCCGGGCCATTGCCAAATGACGGCAACAGCGCGGATCTAAATTGCCGGGACTACGTCCATTGACGTCGTCCCGTGCACGAGCGGCCTGCGCGCCCCCTGCAGGGCGCGCGCTCGGTGATCAGCGAGTCTATGAGACTCGCCTGATCACAGATCAGAGTAAGGGGTTGGTCCCAACCCCTTACCACATGATCAGCTGTCAGCCAATGACAGCTGATCATGTGATGTAAACAGAGCCGGTAATCGGCTATTTTCCTCCTCGCGCTGACAGCGTGAGGAGGAAAAAAAAAACCCGATCACCGGCGGCCGTGATCGGGACATCAGTCCCGATCACGGCGATCTTGTAACACAGCAGTGCTGCCTACCAGTGCCCACCAGATTAACCCATCAGTGCCATCAATCAGCGCCACCCATCAGTGCCCACAGTGCCACCCATCAGTGCCCACAGTGCCATCCATCAGTGCCCACAGTGCCCCCCATCAGTGCCACCCATCAGCACCCACATCAGTGCCACCCATCAGCACCCACATCAGTGCCCCACATCAGTGCAACCTATCAGTGCCCATCAGTGTCACCTACCAGTGCCCATCAGTGCCGCCCATCAGTGCCGCCCATCAGTGCCCCCCATCAGTGCCGCCCATCAGTGCCCCCCATCAGTGCCCCCCATCAGTGCCCCCCATCAGTGCCACCTATCTGTGCCACCTATCTGTGCCACCTATCTGTGCCACCTATCCGTGCCGCCCATCCGTGGCAATCAGTGCCGCCTTATCTGTGCCCATCAGTACCGCCTTATCTGTCCCCATCAGTGCCGCCTTAATTGTGCCTATCAGTGCCGCCTTAACTGTGCCTATCAGTGCCGCCTTAACTGTGCCTATCAGTGCCGCCTTATCTGTGCCTATCAGTGCCACCTTATCTGTGCCTATCCGTGCCCATCAGTGCAGCCTATCAGTGCCCACCAGTGCCGCCTCATCAGCGCATATCAATGAAGGAGAAAAATGACCTGTTTGCAAAATTTTATAACAAACTATTAAACATGATTTTTTTTTTTTCAAAATTTTCCATCTTTTTTTGTTTGTTTAGCAAAAAATAAAAACCCCAGCTGTGATTAAATGCCACCAAAAGAAAGCTCTATTTGTGGGGAAAAAATTATAAAAATTTCATTTGGGTACAGTGTTGTATGACCGCGCAATTGTCATTCAAAATGCGACAGCGCTGAAAGCTCAAAATTGGTCTGGGCAGGAGGGGGGTTTAAGTACCCGGTAAGCAAGTGGTTAAAATGAATATCCTGCTTGCTGCATTTTGATGTAGTTTCCAGCAAGTCTTCTATGAGGATGAATAATATTTTATGACAAACTGCACCACTACAAATGCAGTATTGTGATTGAGCCCCTTAATATTTTAAAGAAGTACTCCAATCTAGACATAAAACTTCTATCATTTGCTATGGCAAAGTTGTGTAAATCCAATCAAAATCAACAAACTTCTCACAGCAATGCAGTTGATCCTCAATGTAACACTTGAACTGGCTTGTGCGCTTGGATTGCGTTATGCGGAATTTCCAATCCCATTTATTGACTGTTGGTTGCTCCATTTGGATTTAGGTGCCCCTTAAAGGCATTTTTAAAATCAACAATGTATTTCATAAAGACCTCCTCATTTTCTTCTGTGTATTATTGACCGAATTATATACAGGCATACCCCACTTTTAAGTACACAACGGGGTTTATTTACTAAAGCTGATAAGTGCAAAATCAGGCTCACTTCTGCATAGAGACCAATGAGCTTCTAACCCCAGCTTGTTCAATTAAGCTTTGGTAATAAAACCAGGAAGCTTATTGGTTTCTATGCAGAAATGAGCCTGATTTTGCACTTTCCAGCTTTAGTAAATAAACCCCATTGTGTACTTAAAAGTGGGGTATGCCTCTATATTTTTGCGTACATGTTAAAGGTTTACATTTCAGGATTTTATTGCCGGTTTGGAGACTACTGAGGAAATCTCACAAACCATATAGTAGTTCAAACCCTTCTATACTCTATCCAAAAACAGAACAGCAAAATTTGGGCTTGATTAGGGCTTTAACATTAGTGGTGTAAGAAGCCTCCGACCCCTAAGGGGTTTGGTTTGCACTTAGAATTACCCAGTGGTTTCTCCTTAGGCATCTGGAAACAACTGCCAACCATAGCATGGTAGCTACCAAACACTAGTCACTGAGAAACATAGGAAACCACAAAGTATGTAATTTAGAATACATTCCTACTACTCACGGGACTCTGTAAAAATCAAACATGCAATCATTAACGTTAGTTTAGTTTAACGTTATAATTTTTGGCATATTATCAAAATTACTGCATTGTGATTGCTTTACATATTGCTCTGGGCTTAGTACAGATCTCAGGAAAGCACAGCATGGTGTGTCTAAAATACCACAAGAAAAGTTTGTTAATCCATAACAGCTAATAAAAAAATCATCTTCCATTGTTTTGGTATCTCTAAACTGATCAGCTTTAGAATTTGATCGAAATAATTTATCAAAATGGGCAAATGGATCATAAATATTATTTCCTTTTACACTCCCTTGGCCAAAAGCATGTTAAGTACAACTCTTTAGAAGGACCATTTATTGGTGGCCCTCTAAGTTATCCCCCCTATGGTCAGGGTATGTGGAGTCAAAAGGGGTAGAGGTCTAGTGGCCTAGCAGTTGTGTCAGTTTGTGACCAGTGTGGATGAGAAAGGCATGCTTATACAGGAGTGGCTCAAGAAGAAGCACATTAAGGTCATGGAGTGGCCTAGCCTAATCCGGGGGTAGGCAAACTCGGCACTCCAGCTGAGGTGAAACTAAAAATCCCATCATGCCTCTGCCTCTAGGAGTCATGCCTGCTATTGTTAGGGTCTTGCAATGTCTCATGGGACTTGTAGTTTCAAAACAGCTGGAGGGCCGAGGTTGCCTACCCCTGCCTTAATCCTATAGAAAATATATGGAGGGAGCTGAAACTTCTAGTTGCCAAGCGACAGCCAAGAAACCTTAAGGATTTAGAGAAGATCTGTAAGGAAGAGCGGACCAAAATCCCTCCTGAGAAGTGTGCAAACCTGGCAACCAACTACAAGAAATGTCTTACCTCCGTGCTTGCCAATGAGTGTTTCTCCACCAAGTACTAAGTCATGTTTTTGCTTGGGGATCAAATACTTAATTTACTCACTGAACTGCAACTCAGTTTATAACATTTATATCATGTGTTTTTTCTGGATTTTTGGTTGATATTCCATCTCTATCATTTAAAATACACCTATGATAAAAATTATAGACCCTTCATTTCTTTGTGAGTGGGCAAACTTACAAAACCTGCAGGGGATCAAATATATATATTTTCCCCACTGTAAGTAAATTGCATAATGATACTACCCTGCCACTCATT
Source organism: Lithobates septentrionalis (assembly GCA_037952835.1). Lineage (NCBI taxonomy): Eukaryota > Metazoa > Chordata > Amphibia > Anura > Ranidae > Lithobates > Lithobates septentrionalis. The sequence goes on from JBBDGP010000403.1 coordinate 89,772, forward strand.
TATAATAGTCATGTCCTGCATAGGATCAAGACTACTCATCTCTTTATAGAATGGAAAATTTGGCCAACAAATCATACCACTTTACCGCCATTATGAGATTTTGTGAATGCGTACTTTGGTTCAGCACTCAATAAAACTAGAATTTTGCTTTAAAATTGCGTTTTAGCACTCCTTCCACATCACCAAATATATCACCAATAGGTGATGATTTTTTGTGGCCTTTAAAGACGTCCCATTTTACTTTATATTACTAAAGAAACACAGTCCCTCTAATCAAAGGCATGATGGCCCCCACTTGTAAATGAAATATTGAGGCAGCAATTAAGTAAATGATAAATCAACAAATTTAGGTTTAACGCAACCAGGCCGAGGAATATTTTCTCAGCAAACATTGTTGTAAGGTCTTTTAGATTATTGACTTTTGAAAAACCATATTGGCTAGGCGGCAAAACATTTTAAGTGCTACCTTATGTACAAAGATATATGGCAACAATTTGCGAATAAATTAGGGCCTCCCCTATAAATCTATGTACAGTAACTTTGAAACTGTCCAGTACGGGACCTAAATTACCTTGCTGTTGTTCTACTTTGGCATTTATGGTAATTTGTCAAGCCCATGTGAAGTAATGGATTGACTCATATAACCAAGGCTATAATTGCAGCTGTTAGGAAGGCTTTCTTTATCTTGCCCTGTCTAAGGCTCTCATTCCTGCTTGATTTCTTGCCTTGCAGAAGCCATGTGTGTCTTGTTTTGTTTTAATACATTACTGACCCCAGGTCTCGGGTTACTTGGGTTCCTGTCACACATAACGTTCCACCCTCATAAAGCATTACACACACAAAAAAAAAATAAAAAAAAATGCAGTAACAAGGTAACAATCATTGCTCAATATACGAAGTATAAATGTCACTGTGTAAAAGTTGTCTGTGGTCAACAGAAAGAAAAGGTAATTGTTGAAAATAGGATATGTTAAGCCCAAACAATAAAAGGGCTTGCAGCTGTGCTCTGTTGCGACTAGGGTCTGCTGGTTTGTTATTACAAGCTCATTATGGCTTACGCTTAAGGAACCATTCCGTGTTGTAGGGTGAATTCCAGAATCCTAAAGTGAACATTTGGACGGCAGAGCACACGGGGCATTGTTTTACAGTTATGTCTGCCCTCGGCGCCATAAAATAATCATGCCATACACTGTAGATTATGATTGGTCATTAGGAATCCATCCAACCATTTAATATACCCTTTTTGCACATAGCTGAACATAACTTGCGAGGGCAAATAGGAGGCGAATATTTCGAAACCAGGTAATCAACTTATTTTGGAAATTCTTTTTTTTAATTGAAATATTTTTGTAGACCCCATGAAGATCTTTGGTGATAAAAAACAAGTGTGCCAAAACCCGTGACCCCTATTTGACCCTAATCAACTTCTTGCGTTGTATTGACGTTCTGAGGTTGTCCAAAGTGGTGGTTCCCACCAGCTAGACCCAGCACACAAAGATCAGTCAATGGATGGCTAATCATAGGTTACCTGTGCCATTAATGTGCTGCCAACGTCCCCTACTTTCATGTTTAGGCAGGATAATTAATTAAAGTCTATGTAAATCCAAATACTACATTTCTTACAAGCTTTAACCTGTTAATGCAGTTTCAACGGTCATTTTCATTATGTCTAAAATCTGCAGCTTTCATTAAAATACGAGGGTTCAAAAAGTTTCTACACTTTTTTTTAAACTCTATTAAATATAAAAAAAAGAACAGGAACTATTTGAAGACACTTTTGTACACCTGGTGATACAACCACGAGGGTCCTTGTTCACTTTTCTATTATAGGGTGACAACTCTGTACCAGTCTATCTGTTTCACTCTTGTGGTGTCACACTGTAACATGTGTTTCTTAAGGACACTACAAGTGACCATTTCAACAGACATTATGCAAACACGGCCCTCAGAATGGTCACCATCAGAAAACCTGCCCTGAGAAACGTCATGCAGCCATTGCTGGAGTGCATGTAGACAGGAAGTGTAGCAAAATAGGCTGCAGAAAATCAGCAGCACAGAGCAAAAAAAGTGAAAAAAGTATTTTTATAAAAAATATGATGGTATTTGTTTAATACACAGTGATTAAGCAAACTAAATTTCTCCCAGTTAAGGTTTACATCTACGTTAATAGCTGCTAGAGAATACTTTCAAAGAAGAACAAATATGAGTGTTTCTACCCAATCGTGATTTACCTCTTAAAAACCACAGGCCGTAAGTCCACAAAGCACTGTCAGATATTACAGGAAGAATGCACTGATGCCTGACTTTTATACCAAAGGTTATCTTCATAGTGACTCTGCTAGCTTAGGCCATCATTGGAATTCCATCAGAACATGGTACTTGCTTTTCAACTCAGATGCTGCCATTTTGGTCCTTTTTTGTCAAGACTGTTGCAAAAATTTAAATTGATACCATTAAAGACCGAACCCTTCCTCTAAGGCAGGGGTCTCCAAACTTTCAAAACAAAGGGCCAGTTTACTGTCCTACAAACTTTAGGGGGGCCGGACTGTGGCCAGTGGGAGTAAATGTCCCATCGTTGGTGTCAGTGGAAAGAATAGTGTCCCATCGTTGGTATCAGTGGAGGGGGAATAGTGCCCCATACTTGGTGTCAGTGGGTGTAATAGTGCCCCATCGTTGGTGGCAGTAAGTGGAATAGTGCCCTATCATTGGTATCAGTGGGAGGAATAGTACCCCATAGTTGGTGACAGTGGGAGGATTAGTGCCCCACTGTTGGTGTCAGCGATAGGAATTATGCCCCATTGTTGGTGTCAGAGGGAGGTATAGTTCCCTATTGTTGGTGTCAGTGGGAGGAATTATAGTGCCCAAGAGCTGGATAAAGGCAAGCAAAGGGCTGCAGTTTGGAGACCACTGCTCTAATAATATTACAATTTACAAACTCCATGCTGATAGATCCTGTGGTTGGAATCAAAGAGTTGTGTTGAGCCAGTGGTGGGCACTGGTGTCCCATTGTCCAATTTCTTTGTTTATTTTTTCTCTCCATCAGACAGATAAGCAGTGCACAATGGTATTCTGTTTCTCTCCTAATTTTTTTTTTTCTTTTACAACTTGCCAACATTAACGAGTTTGTTGCCCCATGGGGCAACCCAAGTAACATTTTGCATGTATTGTGGCAAGGAATTTTACAGATAGGAGGTGAAGAGATAGTTTGGGAATTTTGCAAGGCAGGAAAAAAACTGCATATTAAACATGAATTGTGATTTTTCCATCTGGTCCTACTGGTTAGGAAGCTGCAGTTGGGCACGATCTCAGCTGTCAATCAGCGGTCCCCAACTGTGAGACGCAAGCCTTGCAACGAAGCCCACCCCGACTCATTAAACTAAAGCAAACTGTATGAAGTGTGCTGCTGTGTGATTTTAATATTTGGTGCATGTGACAGTATCATTTTAGCGATTTGCGGGATTTATCTCCTCTTAAAAGTACTGCCTAAGGCTACTCTAATTGGTAGGAAAGCAAATTCCCTCTTCTCCTCCTGTCAGTCTTTGTTTTATTTACTGAGAACTGCCGAAACCTATTTACACAATAATGAGGATAAATCACCGTGTTGCTTTCAACACAAAGAAATGTTGCGCGAGTCAAAAGCCGGGCAATTAGAACTAAATTCAGAGTATTTTTTACATAGCACAGCCTTGTAAACCGCGGCGTACAGTGCTGTAAAAACTGGGAGAACCACAGGCAGACCTGGTCCACCAGTTTATTGAATTATTAGCGGGTGCAATGGGCAATAAATTGCTTTATCCAGTGTAAGAGATAGTGGGGAAAACACTATTAAATATAAAGAACCCTAACTGAACACCTCTTTTGCTTTTCGGTAATCTAAAACAGATTGGGTAAACTTTCTAACTGTATGTTAATTTAATAATGAGTAATTCATGGATTTTGGTTTTGTGTTGTCATTCTGGTGCTACATTAGTGGTCTGCAGGAAGTGGCTTGGATCCCATACTTTAATAAAGTCATTCTTCAGGTAATTAATACTTACTGATTTGAAAACCTGCTGCATTACTCATTCTCCTAAAGTATGAAGGCAAACAGAAGAAGCCTAACAATATGATTTTATGTAAATTTTAGTGTTTGTTCCCATCATCCATCGCCTATCATGAAGAGAGTTTCTTTCATAGTAAGTATGTCACTTTGCACATTGATAAGAGCATAGTCCACAAAGTTGGAAGCGTTAAAGTGTAAGGCAGGCCATACATGGTGCAAATTTCTTCCCCGGGTTACAGGAAAGAAATTCGCACAATTCCAACATCAACATAGACAGTGCTGACAGGGAAAGCCGAGCAATTGTCTTCTCCCCACGGCGGGGGGGTGGGGGGGAAGACAGTGATTATCGCTAGTGATAATCGTAAGAGTATCCAGCAGGCTGGTTGTACCCAAATGCCCATTAAAGGTTTGAATCTCAGCCGGTTTCTGCTGAACGGTGTATGGCTGGCCTAACTAAAGGCAAAACTTTTTAAGAAAATTTGGATAGAATGAAGGGGGATTAGAACACCTTTACATTTTTTATTGCTGTATGTGTCCCCATTAGGGAGATTCACGTTATCCTCAAAAATAAAAGCAATAATAGAGGGGAAATCTTCCAATGAGGGCCTTAGTTTTGGTGACCCTGGTTACACCCCGGGATTCTCTCATTTTGGATTTGGAGGGATTTCCTCTCACTTTCTGTTTTGACTTTGGGACGGAAAGTGAAGAGAAATCTCCCCAATGGGACACAGATAGCAAAAAAAAAGACGCTTTAGGACAAATATATTGCTACCATTATATCCACTGGTAATCTAAATATGGGGTTGACTATATGATGAGTTTACTAAAGGCAAACAGACTGTTTGTAAGGGAAGTTGAATTGTGCAAGGGAATATTTCCCCAGAGGTGAAACTCTGCTGGTGTCCATTGTTGAGTCATGTACAACCAAAAATGCATTTTTTTTCCTTGCATGTGATGGGATATTCTTTGCAAATTGAAATTTCACCACATTCACTAAGCTCTGGGGCAAATTCCCTGGCACAGTGCAACTTCCCTTGCAAAGCAAACAGCCTATTTGCCTTTAGTAAAACCTCACGGTCTTCCAAAAGTGTCATAGACAGATACATTGTGGGGATGGGGGTTGTGAAAAAGACATGATGTAACGCGTTTCATAATGCTGTAAATCTAACATGTTTTCAAGCACCAGGAACTAGAGAAGGTAGTGTTTTAAGTGGATGAGGGGGTGTAGCACATTCACAAAGCAGGCTGGAGGTAGGCAATGGAAAGCTGCTGAGTTGCAATAGGTGAGAGTGGATGGTGTCACCATTGTTGCTATATAGTGTGGTAAAGACTTATGAATCACAAGGATGGTGGCAACTACCCTACGAATATTTACCAGGTTGAGAGCTTGCATACACGTATTTCAGTTGCGTATTTATAGTTGGTTGGAACACAACTTCAAACAGGCTCAATAAGGTTATAAAAATAAAAGTAAATGAACAGTCTAAAGTTCTTTTTATATAAACTACACAATTAGTACCCCATGAGTTTGGCATAGGAAGCTTTTTCTTTACCTCTAATGTTGTGTTATGGCTTGTTAGTGGTGTGAACAACTTTTCCCATATCTGTTATGACTAGCTGCCTTCCTTCTTCATAAGTCATTTTGGTCTACGCAGCATTTTGGTAATTGGAAACCCATCCTGACCTCTAAAAGAGAGAAAAAAAAAATTGCGGTCACGAAGAAGCCCACTCTAAAATATATTGCTAGAAACACCATTTTTAGGAGCTTAAATGTTTGATTTGGAGCCTAAACTTAGAAATACTAACAGTGACTTGTAAAAGTCTGAAAATAGACACACCCCACCTCCTACATTTTATGCCAGTATGCAGAGGGTGGCTGTGCCCCCGCTGTATCCAGAAGTCAGTGTTTGCATAGAAGGTTCAGGGGGCTTCAAGGGCACATTGGATCATCCAGAGCCTTTTTTGGTTCTCAATGTCCTGCCATCTAGTTAGTTAATTCAGCTTAGGGTCTAGTCAGACTCATTTGAAAAAAAAATGTATTTTATTTGACAGTGTTTGACCTCTATATAGTACCTTTAAAACCCCCAAGTAGTTGAATTCTATTGTTTGTGTACATAAAAAACATCAGTCCACCTTTCTGAGAAATTTGAAAACAGAATCTCCAAATTCGTAAAAGGTGGTCATTACTGATTTTATTTTTTCCTGTCTATAGAGGCTTTGAAAATGTTTTATATGTCCAGTGTATTCATAGTTTCCTTGCTGTCACAAGAGACCTGTATAGATACAGGGGGAGATGCACTATATTGTCAAAAGTGGAAAGAAGAAAGATGCAACTCTCTCCAAAGAAGCAATCCAATCCTAGTGTGCAATCTGCAACACAGGTGCCAAGGCTCAGTGTGTCTTCTCACACTAATAAAATGTATAAAAGAAAAGAGCCTGCAACTCCAAAGTCCTCATGCAAAAATGTATTGGCTACATATGAGCATTAAAAAGCAAACCACTGACGCGTTTCAGCGTGGGCCTTAGTCATATTATCAAAGGATAGAGACGCCTGCCTTTACACGCATATGAACTTTAATGGCATCCCAGTCTTAGTCCATAGGGTTCAATATTGAGTTGGCCCACCCTTTGCAGCTATAACAGCTTCAACTCTTCTGGGAAGGCCGTCCACAAGGTTTAGGAGTGTGTCTATAGGAATATTAGATCCTTCTTCCATAAGCGCATTTGTGAGGCCAGGCACTGATGTTGGATGAGAAGGCTTGGCTCGCAGTCTCCGCTCTAATTCATTCCAAAGGTATTCTTTCGGATTGAGATCAGGACTCTGTGCAGGCCAGTCAAGTTACTTTAACCCCAAATTTGCTCATCCATGTCTTTATGGACTTTGCTTTGTGCACTGGTGCGCAGTCATGTTGGAACAGGAAGGGGCCACCCCCAAACTGTTCCCACAAAGTTGGGAGCATGAAAATGTCTTGATATGCTGACACCTTAAGAGTTTCCTTCACTGGAACTAGGGGGCCAAGCAGAACCCTTGAAAAACAACACCACACCCTAATCCCCCCTCCACCAAACGATTTGGACCAGTGCACAAAACAAGGTCCATAAAGACATGAATGAGCGAGCTTGGGTTGGAGGAACTTGACTGGCCTGCACAAAGTCCTGACCTCAACCCAATAGACCACCTTTTGAATTTGAGCGTAGACCCTCTTGTCCAGCATCAGTGCCAGACCTCACTAATGCGCTTCTGGAAGAATGGTCAAACATTCCCATAGACACACTCCTAAACCTTGTGGATAGCCTTCCCAGATGAGTTGAAGCTGTTATAGGGGCAAAGGGTGGGCCAACTCAATATTGAACCCTACGGACTTATAGGGCGTACACACGGTCGGACTTTGTTCGGACATTCCTACAACAAAATCCTAGGATTTTTTCCGACGGATGTTGGCTCAAACTTGTTTTGTCTACACACGGTCGCACAAAGTTGTCAGAAAATCCAATCGTTCTGAACGCGGTGACGTAAAACACGTACGTCGGGACTATAAACGGGGCAGTGGCCAATAGATTTCATCTCTTTATTTATTCTGAGCATGAGTGGCACTTTGTCCGTCGGATTTGTGTATACACGATCGGAATTTCCGACAACGGATTTTGTTGTCGGAAAATTTTATCTCCTGCTCTCCAACTTTGTGTGTCGGAAAATCCGATGGAAAATGTCCGATGGAGCCCACACACGGTCGGAATTTCCGACAACACGCTCCGATCGGACATTTTCCATCGGAAAATCCGACCGTGTGTACGGGGCATAAGACTGGGAAGCCATTAAATTTCAGGTGCCTGTAAAGGCATGCGTACCAATACTTTTGACAATATAGTGTATATGCAACTCATATTCCGACAACAAAACCATGGAAACTGGAGGTTGTTGGCTCCAACTTGTCTTGCATACACATGATCACGCAAATGTTGGCCAACAATTACGAACGTAGTGACGTACAAGACGTACGGCGAGCCGATAAAAAGGAAGTTTAATAGTCATGTGATATCTCCATTACGAACGCAAGTTTTACAAGACCGAGCGCTTCTGGCTCGTACTTGATTCTGAGCATGCGTAGACTTGTGTACACACGATCGGAAAGTCCGACAATAATAATTTGTTGGCGGAAAATTTGAGAACCTGCTAGCCAACATTTGTTGGCGTAAAGTCCGACAACAAATGTTTGATAGAGCATACACACGGTCACGGTTTCCGCCAACAAGCTCACATACAACATTTGTTGTTGGAAAATCCGATCGTGTGTACGGGGCATTAGTCTTACAACCTGCACTTTTGCAGAGGTCCCCCTTTAATATCAGGATGTATGACGTTCCCCTCACACTCCTTCACTAAGACAGTAAAGGGTCTACTCATTGGAGTTGTCCACTGGCATATATGAATTGTTCCCACTAGCAAAGCACTTGTCCATTTTGCCCCTATTTACTTAAATGTGACTGGTGCAAAACCCTGGACTGCAATGTTATGGTGCTTTATACTTCTTTTCTTGCATTTATAAATACTTTACAAAGCTCTTTATTTGTATATGAATTTGCTTCCAATTACTTTCCTTACCTGATAATAAGTATAATTTGATCATGTCCCACTATGGACCTCCAGTGGCTTTAGATATGTTATATAGGACAGGGTGTGTAATATATATGCTTCTGATGGTTAAATTTCTTGTTGTCCTGACTTAAAATATCACATGCAATAAAGATGGTGTTTAACTTTTATTATAAAAATATTCTGTCTAATTATCAGTGGATCCATCTTCCCTAGTCCAAAAGAAGCAAATCAAATAAGCAGAGATGCTTTTTTTTTATCACTCTTACTAAGTCTTTTAACTTTGTGTGACACTGTATGGATGGAAGATGAGAGCAGGATATTTTTTTTATATCCCCAAGGAATGACTTTATGATGACTCTTTAGAGGTGAATATTGGCATTTATTTAGCCTGAGTGAAAATAAAAAGAACTGATAAAAGCAGCAGCCCAGAAACTGCAGAATCAGCAAACAGTGCCTTTTTTTTATTTGTTAACTTTCACTTGCCATCCCTCAAACAGAGTAAAATCTAAGTTAATATAAAGTTTCTCCTGAGAAATTTTTATCAAATTAAAGTGTTTTTGTACCGTGATGACAGGAGAAGAGAACGAGCCGGAGTTTCTTCTAAATTATGGTCTATTTTTATGGTCTCCTAAGATTTGTCTTTGTGGACCCTATTCTGCTGTCTTTTGAAGGCAAATTAATTTAACTAATGACAGCTCGCAGGGAAACATCAATCAAAGGGAAGGAAAGTAAAAAAAAAAAAAAAAAAAAAAAAGAAAGGACAACTGTTGAATGGAAGAGCTTAGGCATAATTTATAAACGATTGATAAACGCAGGCGCTGATTACATAATGATTTCCTTCCCAAATAAACAGATTTTGATGTGTCTAGGTGTACTTGTTTCCAAGAGGAATGGCTGCTGAATTGCCAGAGATGGGACTCAACAGTCTGCCTGTCCTTATGTAGTCCGAAAAACAGGATCCACTTATTTATTTCACATTGAAACTGAAACCGTTCAACAGTAGGATCAACAACAAAGAAGGCAACACTGAAAGGGTTGTACCACTTAAGTTGACAAAGTGTTTTGGACCCATATGGATTTCTACACAGTGTGGTCTTAAGCAGAGGTTACATTTCCAACTAAAGTGGAACACCACTTTCAAGATCCTTTTGTTTCTCAAAATTACATCAACATTTTGCTATATAAGCTGTGTTCATATCATTACTGCTGAAATTTTACAATGACCCTAGTAAGCCTCCCTACTAATACAGCTTGAGTAGGATACCTAGGTGTGGTAAAAAATAAAATTTCCATGATTTGTTGCGAGACTGACAACCACAGGCATGACTTCCAGAGGCTCTTAAAGAAAACAAGGACAGAAGGCGCACCATCCTTGTGCATTGCCTTTGTAACACTAATGCCCTGTACACACGATCGGACTTTCCGAAAACAAAACCGTGCATTTTTGTTCGAAGGGAGTTGGCTCCAACTTGTCTTGTATACACACGGTCACACAAATGTTGGCCAACAATTATGAACGTAGTGACGTACAAGACGTACGGCGAGCCGATAAAAAGGAAGTTCGATAGTCATGTGATATCTCCAATCCACACGCTAGTTTTACAAGACCGAGCGCTTCTGGCTCGTACTTGATTCCGAGCATGCATGGACTTTTGTGCGACGGACTTGTATACACACGTTTGGAAAGTCCAACAACAAACATTTGTTGGCGGAAAATTTGAGAACCTGCTAGCCATCATTTGTTGGCGGAAAGTCCGACAACAAATGTCCGATGGAGCGTACACATGGTCGGACTTTCTGCCAACAAGCTCACATCCAACATTTGTTGTTGGAAAATCCGATCGTGTGTACGCGGCATTACATTTATTAAAAGTAGACTTGGGTGGGAGGAAAAAGTCCAAAGATAGGCTGACACGTTTCGAAGGTGGCCCCTCTTCCTCAGAGTTGGGTTTGGACTGTAGGTAGATGGTTTTTATAAGGTGACTTCAAGAAGGCAGACGCTTGACGGGATTTGTAGTTTTATCACAGCTGGAGTACCAACGTTGCCTTTTCTTGCGATGCAAAAATGCACAGATCTGTTCAATTTGTACATATTTATATGGCCAGATAATTTTTTTTAAAAGAGCAAGACACCTAATTAAATATTTAAAACAATGTTTATCCTGAACTGGAAAATAATTTTACCAACCAACTTCTATCACCCAATGACCTGAGTATACTAGCTACAAGATTGAAACTGGAATATAAAGTCAGCCTGAATAAACTTCCCCTCTGATCAGTGGCGGCCGCTCCATTAGGGGCGCAGGGGCGTCTTCCTCCTAATCCATGCAGCCAGCCCTTAATGCAGGGCACTGGACGCATGAATTTCAATGGGGTTTTTTTTTATAAAGCACATGATTACTAATCATTGATTAGAGCCTGAGGCTCTAATCGGCTTTAAAGAAGGGTGGGCTCTGGGCGCATGGGGCACTGCGCCCTGAGCCCACCCACTTGTGTGACAATAGCGAATTAATATTCGCTATTTTCTTCCTGCTTCTCCTCCTAGCCAACCAGGAAGCAGGTCTTAAGACCCAATTGGCCGAGAGGAAAAACGACCGTATTGGCTGCCGAGGAGGAGATGCAGGTGGAAGCCGCTGAGAAAGAGATGCAGGGGTTGTTGACTGATGGACCGACCGAATGTGGGGGGTGGGTGGTTTGTTTGCCACTCCCCCCCCAAAAAAAACTGGAGCACTAGCCGCCACTGCTTCTGATACATCATTTGGAAGAGCTGATTGCTAGAGACCTCGCTTTCCAACTACCTTCAGTCTACTGTTTGACAAATACATCATAGTAGGTAGGGGAAAAAAAAGTGGGAAAGCGAGCCGAGCCATTTGCATTAAAGGACTGCTCATGTTGTGGCTGGCCATAAAAAAAAAAAAAAAAAAGTCTCAGGATTTAATTGTAGAGAAGCATGGAAGCACATATATATGCATTATTGTAAGAGAGAATGGATGTGACTTCAGGAATAAAATTATAAACTGACCAGCGCTCTTGACCCTGGAGTGCTGGTGGTGTTTTTGAAACAAAGAAGACTAATCAAGACTTTATAATGTACATTTGTGTGCGCGCACAGGAAGTTAACACTATTTATATGCGGAGAACCTCTTTAAAATGACTAGTGTAGATGTATCACTGTACACACAACTGGCACTTTACGGAATGTGCGCTATGGGGCCGCTGTTTAATAAAGTGATTCAATTTATTGTTATTTTATTTTCATGCAAGCAGCCTTACCTCACCCGAAGATTTGAATGCAAGCTAGTATCTCTGTCAAAATGTTTTGCAAGACAATGCTGGCATCTATGCCAATGAATTATTTAGGAGGTGCAAGGTATACTTATTGGCAGATATCCATCTTGCTTGCGGTTTCCGTCAAGTGGTGATTTTATTGATGCTGACTTTGGATTTATGAATGATGAAGAAGGGAGCCATTTGCTATCAGTAGAGCTCACAATGTAGCTCTTAATAAAAGATTAAGCAAGCAGGAGAGGGCTGTGTGCATTTCTGACGCGCTGCTGATAAGGGACCCTGATTCAAGGCTGTTGGGAAGCAGGAGCTGCGACATTGACAGATGCTAAATGTGAAACAATAACACACATGTTGCTTCTTACAGTGTGACGTTTAGCCATGTGGAAAATCTGTCTGAATAACTGCTTTTTTTTTTTTTTTTCTCCATTTTGAAGGACTTTTTTTTTTCCTTCATCTCGATGCTACATGTTATAGGATAGGCCATTAACAGTTCTAGCAAAGAGAGATTTTGGAGGCTGGAGATGTTTCCTGTCCTCCATGGAGGCTACAGATGAGGGCTGTGTAGGAGTACAGCAGGCAGCAAGCTGTCACTTTGAGAAATGAGCCTTGTAAGGAGACAGGACCAGCTTGGCAGATGTGCAAGAGGAACTCGGAGCATATTGATCAATTAAATATGCAAATACCTCGGCAAGTCAAGACAGAGATGAATATACTGACATAAACATTAAACCACACATTAATGATTCGATCAAGTGCCCATCCCAATCCTTAGAGTCCTAAGTAAACATTACTACACCCTAAGTCGTTTTACGATGTTAGTTAATGACTTTGATAGGGGTATGTCTACAAATCATGGCCTCTCTCGCTCCCCCCCCCCTCCCCCCTCCTCCCCACCTTAATGATTTTAAGCATTACTTTAAAATAGGAATGGTGTATATCGCCTTAGGGGTAGGAGCTATCATTTCAAAGAACAAGGAGATGAATTCAGGTTACACTAGAACAATGGTATACCGATTTTCAATTGTTATTGAATTTTTTTTAATCCTTTATTCTCCTTTTCTACATCATTTCCTTTCTCAGCCTCCGCAAAGAAAGAGTGATTGTTCAAAAAACAGACTTTGTAGCTCTTTCGCTCTTACCCTTTTTGCCCAATTGTTAACCTTGCAAGCTCAGAGTTTGGATAAGATTTCATCCCCACGCTGCAGAATGGGACTGCTGGAATCACTACCTTTTGTCCGCGACTTTTACTCTGTGAAAGGCACCTAATTATGACTTAGCTCTTCAGACTAATGAAATTATCGTCTTGTTCTCTTGCTTCTGTACTGTTGTCAAGACTTTGAAACATGATAGTTTAATTACTGACACCTACTGTAGCTCATTTTATGCATGCAGAGCTAGAAAATGCTTGTCTCTGAGAGCCCAACAGGAGCTCAGAGATTTGCCCTTTTGGCTGGATATGTAAAGTCCTCTTTTCATATGAAAATTTAATACAGCATCAGGTCAGTCGGGCATTCCTTTCTGCTCAGCATCTACAGTTTTAGTCATTTATAACAGAATTCTATGAAATCGCTTCCTAATAAAAAGGCCATGATTTTTTTTTCTTTTTATGTGGGATCGGTGGAGTAAGCACACATGAGAAAAAAAAAAAATATATGTGATATGATATCTGTTAAAATACCTGTGTAACCTGTAAAGGCTGCCTTGGACAAGTAAGATGTCGTTTACAAAAGGGGGCAGAAAATATTCAGACTTTGACATTTGGGCTGTTTTTCTACTACGATAACATCAAAACTTGTAGTTCTTGATAATAAATAGGAGAATGTCACCTGTCAGTCAGGACTTTAAAGGAGGCACAGCGGGGGCAGGAGCCGGAGACAAGCCATGATGTGCTTAACATTTTTCAAGCTTTATCGCACAAATGTGACTTTGCCCCCTTACTAATTTTAGCATGTTTTATTTTATTTTACTATTTCATACATAATTAAGTCTGTTTTTTTACACAAGACATCATCCAGATATTTGCCGCCGATTCTAGGAGCGATAATCAAACAGCATATATATAGGCCAAGGTACAAAAAGGCGATAAGCGCAAATAACAGAAGTTTATGATATTGTAACCTCAACCTTTTGTCAAATATCTGCATTACCCTATAAAAAAGAGAGAGTGATTTTTTTATTTTTTTTTCATTGCCTGTGCCCTGGGGCATCAGCGTTTCTTAAATCGTGAATTTGGTGGACTGGTGGTTGAGGCGGAAAATGATAAACAGTTTTCTTTCAGTTGATGAGGAGTCTATAGCCCACTGTACTCCAGACTCAAGGCAAGCAATCTTTTCAACAGGTCAGATGTTTATGATAATAGAGTAGTGTACTGGCGTAACACAATGATGGAATAAAATTGGAATACTAAAATTGCCATTGGAATCTAAAATTGTTTCGCATAAATTGTGCATGTCTAAAAGAGAAGAACCATTTCACAGCCTCCTGTACAAAAAAAAACTGATTTGCATGCATGTGGTCAATACAGGCATACCCCACTTTTAAATATACAATGGGGTTTATTTACTAAAGCTGGAAAGTGCAAAATCAGGCTCACTTCTGCATAGAAACCAATGAGCTTCCAACCCCAGCTTGTTCAATTAAGCTTTGGTAATAAAACCTGGAAGCTCATTGGTTTCTATGCAGAAGTGAGCCTGATTTCGCACTTTCCAGCTTTAGTAAATAAACCCCATTGTGTACTTAAAAGTGGGGTATGCCTGTATTACACAATTTGCCAACTGTTTAATTTAAATATGAACACCGACAGACAACAGCAATACAATATATATCTCTTTTGTCTTTTTTTATTTTATTTTTTTACGAAATGGTTGACTGAAGTCAAATGTGTTGTAGCTTATCAATTCATCCAACTAGCGATCAGTGTTATATTTCTATCTCCATTCAGCATCAGCTAAGGCTCCTTTCCCAGAGTTATATCAATTTCAAGTTGTATCAAGTGAGACCAGTGATATCTCGCTGGCAATTAAGTTGGCTTTGCTTCTCTTTTGATGGTTGATTAGTCAGATTGATGGAGAAGGCCCATATGTGGCATTGTCAAAACTTGGCTACAAGGCTCTCTTCCTCGGTATGGAGGACAGGCAATAATAAAAGGCAGCCTAGGGTAGAAGCAGGGGCAAGCATTTCTGTCGGCTTGAGACCATGCTCTGTATTTAATGGCTGGCTCTCCTCCTGCCAAGTTCACGCAGGGCTAAAGGTGGCTACAGGCTGGGTGTGTCGCTAGATCTCGGGAGTTCAAACTACGGGGGGCTGGAGCGAGAGATGGCATTTTTCTCATTCTCTAAGACAACAAAAGAGAATTCTTGAGAAGGAAACCAGCGGGAGGAAAATACAAAGACAAAGGGATAGGCAAGGTCACCATAGCTAATAGGCTGAGCAGTGAAGCGCCCGAGGCTAGGCACACTTCTGTTCTTCTTTTACAACTTCTTCAAAACTATGCACTCTGTTCTGTCAACTACGCATGCTTAAAAAAAAAAAAAAAAAAAAAAATTAGAAAAAAAACTCTGTGTGTTTTAATTCCATCTACTGCTCTGCATGTAAAAAAAAAAAAAAAAAAGCTCCCAGCATAATCCTGCTTATTTTCCTGCCCACATCCCTGCATTGATTACAGTAAGACCCAACCATAATCATATGATGGGCAATGTGCGGACCATAGCTTAGCTGTCAGGTTACGTATTGTTGCTTGGCTTCATTCAGACGCTCTTTTAATGTGCATTCAAGTAGAATAAGTGAATCTTCCTAGCACCAGCTGAGCTCTGGCTTGTTTTTGCATGGTGGTTGTTACGAGCACCAGGTCCACCTGACATCAGGCAGCCAGCTCGGATTTTTTTGGCAGAGTTCAGGCCGTACACATGCTCTTCCATTTAAATGGAAACTCAGGCAGCCATAATGGCTATTCTTTCCTTTTTTTTTTTTTTGTGGCTCTATCATAATAATCTTTGTATCTTCTTGATCATGTCCTGTGTTTTTCTGGACAAGTTTGAAATTGCCTGCGTCAGGACTTTGCTAATTAAAGTCATACTTTCAAAAATGCCATAATAACTGTTAATTAGCTTGATGCTATTTTCAGCATAATTTGCTAATTAGTAGAAAACCTGTACAGCATTTCTTCCTAATTACAGTATGGCTCCACAAGCCGCATCTGTGACTTGACTCCAAATGATGCCATTACAAAGTCCCACATTACGGATTCTTTCAAAACAGTTAATTACCTCTCCTGATATTGACAAACTCTAAAGTCAGCTGGATTTTTAACCAATATGTGCAGAGAAATAATCTGTGTCATGTCCTTGTCTCTGTCAGTTAGAAAAGCAATCAAAAGTATCTTCTTAATTTGTAAAACAGTTGATTGAATTTTGATTCTGATTGGATTTTCTTCACAAACATTTTCACCCCTCGCACTCCCCCCCCCCCCCCCATAACAAAATATTGTATTATTTATTTTAATTAATCCTTTAATTATTGGCTGAATGTCTAGCTTAATTTAATAATGACTTCAGTATTGAAAGAACCTGTTTAAAGAAAAAAATAAAAATGGTGTGCACTGTGTTTTTGTAAAGACATAAGCCCCATACACACTATTAGAATTTCTGTCTTTAGATTTACCAAAACCATACAATATGAGGTCAAACCTTAAGAGTTTTTAATTTGTATGCAATCAGGTAGGCCCTTGCACTACATGGTTTTGGTAAATCTGAAAACAAAAATCTGCAGAAAATTTAATAGTGCATATAGGGGTCTAAGGCCTCATGCACACTGGACGTTTTTTGGATGTTTTTACAGCTGCCGTTTTTGACTTCAGACGTTTTTTTTCTACAGTCAACAAACTCTCCAACATGTTATACTATGTGTCCATGCACACATAGGCTGCTATCAACTGTTTTTGGCTGGGGTGTGTTTTGGCTGGGAACCCCCCCCACAAACTAGTGGGTTCTGAGAGGCATTTTTCAGCTGTAAACGCTCTAACGTCAAAAAACTTCAGAAAAATGCCTAAAAACGCACATAAAAGCATGGCTCACCAGTGTTTTTTAAAAGTTTTTGATCCCATTGGAAAAAATACATTTAAAAAAACACTTAAGAACGCTAAAAAAAAATGCTGTAAAACGCTAAAAAACATTAAAAAATGCTGAAAAACATTGAAAAACTCACTGAAAGCTATTGCCATTTTTATAACGTTATTGTAACGCCCAGTGTGCATGAGGCCTTAGTGTTACTTTAGATTATTGGTTTATTGCATGGCTTGTGCTTGACAAATCCAATGCATGTTACATAAAAATTATATTATTATATTTTTATTATATATATATATATGGGGTAAAAGTAGAGTTTATCAAAACTCAAAAGTCAGTGCAATTGCTGATTTTATTTGTATAATCATTACTGCTACAACTTAGAAGAGATCACTTGCCTGTAAGTGATAAGGCCAATTTAGTGCCTAGCTAGTGGAGCTACTTAGCAAGAATAAATCTTATTATCAACTTAGCATAAGAAAGAGCTTTGGGCGCCTGCCCAGACTGATGTGTGCAAGAAGACCAGATGGGAAGCAAAACCAATCAATAGGTAGCTGATCTCCCCCCACAGGTGGACCTGTAACCGTTGACCCTTTGTGAACTGATCATTCATCAGCAAATCTGCTGCCTGATTGGTGTACACCTTAATATTAAAGCAAGTGCTCAGCCCTTTTTTTTTTTTTTCCTCCCTGTGTGCCCTGAAAGTGACTGTAACACGTCTGACAACGATGTCCTTACTGCTCCATTGTGACTAATTAATGCAGCCATTTTAGAAACCCCTTCATTTATGAATTTTGAAAGGCATTATTAAATTAATTAAATGATGAAGAGTTATTCATTACCGAATCAGGAGGTTTACATGGATGGCAGCGGTTTATGAATTAAACATCTAAAGTTTCCTTCAAGGAAATGTTCAGCCTGTTCGGGTTTAAAACTCTTTATTTCACTTTGCATAACATCTTTTTGCAGATAGGCATAGACGTATCTTTGCACCGGTGAATGGCAAGCCTTTCTACGTAGGTCAACTACTGTCTATTTATGAAAGAAAGTAAAAAGCGATGACAGAATTGCATAATATTGCACATCTAGATTTTTTTTTTTCCGTCTTTATTTGTGCCCTTTTTCTTTTGTATTCCTTTTTTTTTTTTTTTTGTCCTGGTTGATGTTGCTGTTGCCTGGCTTAGCTAATGTGATTATAGTGAATTAATTAAGTCTGAGAGTTCCGTCAACAGACATGTAGATAAAGGACAGTTATGATGAGCATTTGTGGTGTTTACATTAAATATTCAGATAAGTGTGAAGTGTTTCACACAGTCACAAACACTAAGCTAACACACTTGGCTGGGGGATGTTGGTGCTATTTGCTTAAGAGCACACAGTACAGTATTTTTTTTTTTTCTTTTTCTCAAAGCAAGTGATTCACCTTGCTGTTGACCTCGACAGGCGTTTGCAGCCTGCCTGATCAATGAAATTAACTGTACCTTTAAACTCCATGGGTTCTAGCGGCAGAGGAGGAAGCTGGGAAGAAATAGAGAACACGCTCTCGGTTTCATCTCTAGGCTGTGATATACAGATTATCTTGAGAGGCTTTCTCTCGGCACGTCAGGAAGTTTGCCAACGAGGATCTTTGTTTACCATGCCAGGGGAAATTGTCAGAGCTGGTAAAAAAAAAAAAAAAAAAAAAAAAATCTTCAAATTTTTTTTCATCTTCCTAATCTAACAGTTTACTGAACTTGATAAGTGTCCTATCAACGTGTTAATCAAATTACTTATGAACAAAAATTGACAGTTTTCATTAATTATACAAGATTATTCTAATTGCAATTCAAATTTATTCATTCAGAACAGAAGGTATTCAGTAATATTTTACAAAATTTGCATATTAAATGGAGGGAGATGTACATTATGTATGATAATCTATGCATATTTTCTTATTTTTAACTTCAGAGCCATATGTGGTGCCGTTGTAGAAGCAGGTGAAAAGTCGAAGTGTGTTTAATTTGCTTGACAAACATTAGGCTGGAGCTTGTCAAGTGGAGTATAGTGTATGCCAATCTTTATTTATTTCTTATTGATTACCCCAAACTCTAAACATCTGCATACCTTGTATAAATTTTCACTTATGAAGCTGAAATTGATGAATGGAAGCCTGTGCCGTTTCCTAGGGACTGGTACCTTTCAGGAGTGGATCACAATCAATTATTGTCAGGGAGCGATTGAGATTTAAAGGGGGAGCCGATCTCAAAGAGTCGTCGGTGAAATTTAGTGCCAAATTGGTTCAGTCATTTAGGTTTTAATATTATTCCATAACTGTCAGATTATCCAATGACTTCATAACAAGGATGGCAGCTACCAAGTCGTAGGCTATAACTGGCCTAACTATAATGGGAATGTTCATTTTTTTAACCCTCAAATGCTAATTTCCAACATAAAATGTTGGGTATACCCATCTCTCTCTCTGTCATACACGCACGCATACACGTGCATACACAAACACGCTACGCCTCTCTTCTTTTGCCAGGCTGAGTTGTGTGCTGTAGTTTGAGATTTTACCTTCAATGCCATAACAAGGATGGCAGCTACCAAGTCGTAGGCTATAACTGGCCTAACTATAATGGGAATGTTCATTTTTTTAACCCTCAAATGCTAATTTCCAAGATAAAATGTTGGGTATACCCATCTCTCTCTCTCTGTCATACACGCACGCATACACGTGCATACACAAACACGCTACGCCTCTCTTCTTTTGCCAGGCTGAGATGAGTGCTGTAGTTTGAGATTTTACCTTCAATGCCATCTGCAGGCGAAGCTTGACAGCTGGACATCTTTTCAGATATTCTGGCAATCTTGATGCCATTGGAGTCAGAAAGAGCTTCCACTGGACAGAAAAATGATTGGAGCCTCCCAATGCATAAAAATAGAGTGTTGTGGCTGATACATAATCGCTTCATCAAGTATGCCTGAAGTTACCTCTTTTATGTCTGCGGCAAGCTGTGGTCCTCAATGGGAAGATGACTGTTTGGGGTCCCAGAAACCTGTTTACTGAACAGGTTTGAACACCTTTGCTGCAGTCCATAAAACCTCAATAGCCAATAGGATATAAGGAATACAATTATTTTCAAAGCTCATGACCTCTGACACAAGCATAGTCTTCCAGGAAATTTTATACAGTCTTGTATGGAAACATTAGTTATAGTATTTTGTTTTCCAAATGCACTAAAATTATTAGCATCCAAAGTGAGTGTTGCATTATACAGAGAGTCCTCTGCTGCCTTGTTTTATGTTTAGCTACAGTTATATTAGTTTAACCCGGGAAGGTGAACACAAGGCGGCTTGCTTTGTGATGAGATAAAATGATCAGGCATAATGAAAGAAGTCATTAAGTGATAAATGTACTCATGGACGTTACTAATCACGCTGTATTTATATAGCTAATTCATAGTGGTGACCTCAGTGCAATCTCCCTGATGGTGTATTTATGGTGTGTGGTGATTATCATTAATTTGTGACATATATAAACATTAGGACAGCGTTGCTTTCTACTACAGCCTGTAAGTAATACGCTTGTTCAGGCTGCTATCAGCCAAGAGATGTTATCTTTAGAGACATTTTAATGTACGAGGCGTTTATCACATCCATTCTCAGCAAGGAGTCCTGTTAATAGAGAATGAATGACAGAAAAATAAAGTGGGGGAAAAAAGAATTCTGATTTGTAAGAACACAGTGTAAAATAGAAGTCTTGTTCCTGGCAACCAGTTGAATGTCAGCTCTCATTTTCCAACATGCAGAAGGCAAATGATGGCTAAAATCTAAGCGGTTCCTATAAACAATACTTCTGTTTCCAATTGTTTGATGGCAATTTTTTGAGAAGGACCTTTTCTTTTTTTAGCATGGGCTTTAGGCAGCTCCAAAAAAAACAAAACACAGTTTCATCAATTTGGAGTGGAGGACCTTGGTCAGTCTGCACGTAGGCCTAACCTTGTTCCTATTGAACACCTTTGAAATGAATAGGAATGCTCTTTGAGAGTCAGGACTTCTCATCCAATATCAGTAATTGACCTCACAAGTGCTTTGGCTGAATGGGCACAAATTCCCAGTGACACGCTCCTAAAGATTCCCAGAAGAGTGGAGATAGTTATAGCTGCAAAAGGATGGGGGCCTAGAATGGGATATCTAACAAGCTCAAATTGGTGTGATGTTTAGGTGTCCACTGTCCACAAAAGTTTGACTATATTAATGTAAGGTTCTGTTTGTGGAGAAATGGATATAGTTTGTACTTCTCTGAAGTGTTTTAAAATGTAGGTAGTGTTAATCCAGATGCTTCTAGGTTGGTTTAAACCAAAAAACCAGGACAATAATAGTGTTTGGTTTTGGAATAATTGAGTTTTTGGAAGTGGTGGGATATCCATACTGATTTGCCAGTTGGTAAATTAGTGATGCATGAGTCTGAAGGGGTGAGCTGGGATGTTACCAACTGAACAAATGAGGAGGTGTAAATGGAGAATAAAAATGGACAGAGCCTTTGGGTCTCATACAAAAAGAGGAGAGGAGGAGGTAGAGTTGTAAGTGATTGAAGGAGTGCCTGGTAGGAGGAGAAGCAGGAAGGAGCAGAGTCTTGGGGGCCAAGGGAGTGGAGTCTTTTGAAGAGCAGAGGGTTGTCAAATGTATCAAAGGCAGCAGAAAGGTCTAATAGCATGCATACAGAGTAGCATCATTGGTTTTAGCATTTATTAAATCATTAGTGAGTTTCAGTAGGGCAGTTTATATGGAGTGTTGCGGGTGAAAGCCAGACTGTAAGGGATTGAGAAGGTTGTTTCAGTGAGATAGTTATGTTTTACTTACTATGACTCAGTTTGCCTAATTTTAGAGATCCAGGCTCATGGCCTGATATAGTGGTGAAAGTTCTCAAAATGTGTTCCCTTCTTGAGTTTGTAATCCTTTTAGATGGTTTCCACATTTTTCTAATAGAAAACATTGGGTTTGATCATTGGAAGGTACAAAATAACTCTCCACTTTCAGTAAAAGGTGGACATTTTAAGGCTTTCCCCCATGGTTCAACAACCTTTATGTATTCCCGATTGTTCTATTTTCCATACAGTTCTGCAAGTTAAAAGGGTTTTGGTTCCAAGCACTTTATCCTGTTTGTTGTCCAAATCCCATTACTATATGGATTAACAGTATTATCGTTTAATAAAATATTTAGTATTTTCTGATATACCAATACCATATTAAAGGCCTAGCATTATTAAAAGTTTTGATGCATATTTAATTTGTGACTTAGTTTACAACTCATGGCACTAGATAAACTTTCCGACATAGAATATGCTGCTAAGTTCTGAAACTGTGTACTCATTGCCATCTTACAGAACACAGGGAAAACTTTAGAAGTAATTTAATCATAATTCTTTACAGTTCCACTAGTTGCATTTATTGTGGGTCTTTGGGATTTAAATTTAAAAAATGATATGCCATGTTTAAGTAAAAAAAAAAAAAGGAGAACAACTGAAATGCTTCTATATTGTGAAGTTCTTTTATTTTTTGGCACAACGAAACACACTGTGAAATGTGCGCATGCCAGAGTAGAATAAAGCAGAAAACTAGCCAATTGACATATTTATAGAGTTGATCTTTTGGCTTGGAGCTCTGTTGCCACAGAATGACCTAAATACATTATATAACCATAATTCAAGAGGTTTATGAAGTTAAATTATTTAGAGTGCTTAGCTGAGAAATCGCTAATTTGTATAAATTATTTTTTTTAGTAAAAAAAAGCATCAGTGGATGTGCGGCATCTAAATCTTTAATTTATTTTAAAAAAAAGACACTAGATCTACAGTATATGGAATATTTCTGTTTAGTTTAATATGAGAAAAATGTCACAGTAGGGATGGCTATTAAGTAAACAAGAAAGGCCTCTCCAACTGAGGGCCAAGTTCAGCCATGACTGGAATTGCAGCTTTTGGAGGTGGATTGGAATCTCCTACCAGATGCATTAGAATCTCCTACCTACATGCATCTCACCACTGTCGGTCTATCTGTGTATGCAGTTCTTTGGATCTATGAATTACCTACTAAAGTTACTACAAAGATGTCACAGTATTGCAGGAAAGGTGGGAGACTGACGGCATGAATTCGACATGTATGGCCATAAGCCTTGTAGATCTAGCCTCTGAAGTTGCCCAGATATAAATAAAACAAAATGTGAATGTATCTACATTGCGGATTTGAGTGGATTTTGCAATCAACAAGACTGGTTTACAGCAATAGGTCACTTTGTGTTGCTTTTTTTTAGTTGAGGTTAGGAAAGTAAATTAATGGAAAGTAAGAATATGATTGGAAGAACTGTTAAGTGGGATGGTTGCAAAACTGATGTAACTGTGCCATTTACATTCTGAACTTACAGTGGACAATTAGGTCAATTTAGACTGGCTCAAGGTAAGATGCACCCTTTTTTTTTTAAATTCATAAATTAGGCAATTGCTCTCTGATAGTTGTACAAAGAAAACACGTTAACTTTTATCATGGTATGGACCTTGTCCGTGGGTTTATTTTGCAGATAAAGGCCTAATATTTCTGCTTGCTACAGCAAGAACTGCAGTTTAAGAGCACTTTGTACGTACATTCTAACTGTATTTTGGCACAGTAGGTTGCACCCATTAAACATGACGTCCATAATTCACTAACCAGGAGCCGTACCTCACATATCACAGCAGAATTAGTTCTCTTTCAGGGACAGCTATATCTAAAACTGGATCATTTGTCTTCCTTAACACTTCCTTGTACAATAGAGCCAGAAATTGATGGCCTCTAAATTCTGTTTCAGATGATGTTATTACCTAGTCCACCACTACTCCAGACAAGCGGGTCATCTGTACGTTGTCTTGCTCTTCATCTTTTGTTACACTCACTGTTCTAAAAAAGCAGAATCTTATGTGAAGTTAAATATTCCACATTCTAGATGGAGCTGAAATGCAGCATTTTGGTTGTGATCCTTAACATTTATTTACGCATGTATTTCTTTATTTCATTTCACTTGGACACATATGTCTGTAATGAACAGCCTATATAATCAAAACTCTGAGATCCATGAATCCATTGTTAATTGTTACCAATCTCCGCTATAATAATATTCCGATTGTTCTCTATAGCTGGTTTATTGCATAAGTTCTTCTGTAATGGGGGGCTTTTTCAAATACTCTGAGCTGTTCATGTCTGTTTTATTGTATTGTACCGAACCGTGTGTTTGAAGGTGGTCATTACTTCTAAAAATTGTTTGTAAGATATTGCAGAACTCCAATAACTTGACCATGTCCCCAGAAAATGTCTTATGCCGCGTACACACGATCGGACTTCTCGTCGGAAAAAGATATGATGGCTTTTCCGTCAGGATTCCGCTCAAGTTTGCCTTGCATACACACGGTCACGCAAAAGTTTGCTGAACTTACGACCGTCAAGAATGCGGTGACGCACAACACTACGACGAGCCGAGAAAATTAAGTTCAATGCTTCCGAGCATGTGCCAAATTGTTTCAGAGCATGCGTAGGAATTTTGCGGGTCGGAATTGCCACAGACGATCGCATTTTCGGATAGGAACTTTTTCCGTCCGAAAAATTGAGAACATGCTCTCAATCTTTTGCTGGCTGGAATTCGGCCAACAAAAGTCCGATGGAGCATACGCACGTTCGCATTTTTCGACGAAAAACTCTCATCGGTCTTTTGCGGGCCGAAATTCCGATCGTGTGTACGCGGCATTAGTGTGTATTGATTTTTGATCTATATTGTTTGTTTTATCTATATAATTTATTTTAGTTCCCCAATTTTAGGGGGATATGGCTGAAGCCACCAGGTCACTAAAGTCTTTTTAACCCCCAGTACTTCAATGAGTTCCCATCTAGTATGGCCCCTGACCTTTTCTCCCAGTGTGATCTTAAACATATTATGGATGTAAAAAAAGTTTCTGTTACTTTTTTTTTAAGGAGATACTAAGATTTTGAAGGAGAGAATACATGCACACAGGGAGTGCTGCATTTAGGACCACTTCCACTGAAGCAGCAAAACCTTGTGATAAAAAAATTTACTCCAATATAGTCCCTTTTTGTCATCATCATCTTTCCAAATATAAGTAAAATGTAGAAACGGCGTAATGTGTTGTATCTGTTGATCATTCTGATCTGGCAATACCCCAAGTCTCGCAAAATATGGGCCAGTGCATTTTATTACACATTGGATCTTGAAGGGTCCAACCCAGAGGTACAGTGGAAATTCCTGTTAAAAATAAGGCATTATACAGTATCTCAGATTAAAGTAAAATAGATTTTCTGGCCTTAGCAATGTTTTCTGGATATCGTTAGTCGCTCTTTATTTGGTGTGCAGCATGTACAAATGCCTAGCAGAAGTGCTCAAACCTGTACTTCATGATATAAAGTCTTCTGATTCAAAATTGGGCCATATAGAGAGAATGACTTCAAAACCAACACGGTGATAAAAAGATGAAGAGCTGTTGGTTGCTTCCATCAGTAACCTTTGGAAATCAACTCTATAAACCAGGGGTCTCCAAACTTTCTGAACAAAGGTCCAGTTTACTGTCGTTCAGACTTTAGGGGGGACAGACTGTGGTCAGTGGGAGTAAACAATGCCCCATCTTTGGTATTAGGGGAATAGTGCCCTGTCTGTACCTGTGCCCAATCGTTGGTGTCAGTGGAAGGAATTATGTCCAAATGTTGGTGTCAGTGAGAGGAATAGTACCATATTGTTGGTGTCAACAGTAGGAATAATGCCTCAAGGGTCAGATAAAGGCAAGGAAAGGGACCACTGCTCTAAACTGATAGTAGCTCTCTGAATGCAATGAATTACAGTACATAATTGTACTCCTACTCTGATTAAATAAATTAGCATGTTGGGTGCCAGAATAATGGTAGAACAGGTTTTTAAGTCCCAGCTTAGAATACGAATTCTGGTTACTCATAAAAGATGCAGTACCCAGGTGAAAAGCTCTCATTTACAACAACCATTTGACTGTCCTGTTCAGCTGTATAAAATGGTGTACAGTTTTTTTTTCTTTTTAATAAATTTACTGGAGTCTCAATGATGGAAACACAAATGGAAAAGTAATATGCATCCTCAATTGGTAAATAAAGGCAAGCCAAGAAGTAGAAATATATGGTCCAGAGAACTCAGGGGCTCTACTCTCCATTGTAAGCCCCTATCTGTTCATATAGAGCATCAGTATTGTTCCTATATATAAAAATAACAATCTTTAAAAGTGAAACCTTTAAAAAAAAAAGAAGAAATCTTCTAATAAAAGACAGAAAAGAGAAGACAGATGAAAAAAAAAATGTCCTTTCTATTTACTGGAAACAAATGACTGGCACCAGGTGGAAATATATATGTCTGTACTTGTTCAGATTTAAGACCTACAAATTTGCACCTTATTTCAATTTCCTGCGTGCACTGAGGAAGTGCAAATAGCTTATTCAGAGGCAGATTAATGCAAAAGAGCTGAGGGGGGACATAAATCTACAAGCTGCGACTTGTACCGTCGTGGAAGTGTAATGATGATCAAACTGAAAATCAGGTCTCGGAGTCTTCGCTTAACACGGGGAAAATTTGCTTGATGTGAGAGTATTAAAGGCACGCTATAATCTGTCCATACACTGTGACTAAATTTTATAGTTCATGAAGCATATTAGTATTGCGCTCGACGATGGTACATTCAAAAGGTGATTTCCATTTAGACACTCATTTTTCATGAAGATAAATATGACATGCATCATCATTTTCTCTGTAGTAAATATCCCCAATAATAACAAAAAAAAATGTCTGAAGAAGAGCCAGTCAAGGGATGACGGTAATGTTTTCCATTTGTATGGTAAGTGGTGAACCCTGTGGCTTATCAAGTAACAAATTGAATGTTTAATCTTCTTCCATGCAGATTGAGAATAGCAAAGAAGCAGGCCCGCTTACAACAAATTGAGAGATCTCTGGTGACTGGTGGAATACGTCAGCTAGGTTGTCTTTGGGGGCCGAGAGAAAGCGTCAGACAGGCTTAGTCAAAATAGATCACATAGGCGGGAAGTTGCAAAATTGCAATTTACTACAAAAGACTTTAGGGGGTAACTGGCACATCATAGGTATGCTAAATGTATTGCAGATATTTAGATGGGCTACTGAAGGCAAATTAGATGTTCTTTAGGGATGATCATTTGTATCCGTGGAGGACCCCAGAGGTGAGACAGTCCTATGAGTTTAGATGGCTGTGTTCCCATACATAATAGTAAATATACAAAGGCAGCTCTTCTGTATATTTATATGACTCTGAATCCACATTTGCTATGATGCTAAGAGCAGTCTGTTCTATGTTGACAGTTATTTTAGGCTAGAAAACCGAAACCGAAGTATCCATCAATGGAGTATGTTACAGCCAGTGTGAGGTTGTCATCTCTTCCCTCCTGTAAAAACCTTATCTCTATTATTCTCTATTCTGATGGGCCCTGAAATTTGTACAAACTGAATGGAATTTGTAGTGTATTAAAAAAAATAGTACATGTCAACAGAATACTGTGCTTTTTGCTGCCCAGAAATTAGAAGTGGTGAAGTGCTTTCAGCCCTGCCCAGTTCTCTTTTTTATCAAAAGTTTAAATTGAAGTGCGACACCACTAAGAGGTCCTGGTACAACTTTATTCTGATAAAAGTTAGGAGTACAATACAAAAAGTAGCCAACGCATGTTGGCGTCCAGGAGTGCTCCCTTTATCAGGGCTGGAAAGAACATAAGAAGATCTCCAAATCAATCTGATATCATACAGTATGATATCATATAATACAATATCCCTTCCAAGAGGTCATATTTAAACCCGAATGGTCAAAAACTTCATAATAAATAACTAAAACATCAAATACGAGAACATGAATACTACATTATATCATTTAAAAAAATATATATATATATATACAATAATAATTATCATTATTGTTTAAATGATATAGTCTGGGAAATATATTGACCTAATAAGAGTTCTCATTTTTGAACTAAAAGAACAGCAACTCCTCTCCTCGTCCCTGTTACAAACATGGATGATGTTCTGTACTATGGCAGGGAAAACTCGGGCAGGCCTGATAACACTGCCTGGGATTTCCTTGAGGCAGAGTAATGCCGCGTACACACGATCGGACCTTCCGCCAACAGGAAGGAACCCCCCCAAAAAATTTCCTGTCTCAAGGAACCCTTAATAAAACCAATTCATCAGGGCTCAATAGGAACAATGCTCCTTATATTGGTGGTCAATAGGAAGAATGTCCCCCTTAAAGTGGTGCTCGGAATGCCACCCTTAAAGACAGCTTAAAAGATATTTGGCGTCATGCTGCTGGCTTTGCTAAGTGGTGCTGAACCTTGAACTCTGTAGGCACCATCAAATAGGTGGTTCATCAGCCACAGCTCAAGGAACCCCTAGCAACCTCTGGAGGAACCCCAGGGTTCCATTGAACCCTGGTTGAGAATGACTGGTGTATACCCTAGGAGTAATTATAGCTCATGGTTTGATTATTGAATTTAAATTATGAGTTGTATACAGGAAGTTTAGCCTATCTGTTCAACCATTGAGATTTTCACCCAAGCATTGTTGTGGTGCACTGGTCCCTTTTGCTTATAATGTGGTGAACTGAGAAGCTTTGGTTGCGATGCCGAAAAATAGTTTTCAAATACATCAATTGCAGGTTATTTGCAGTATTTACTGATGTGGGAACATTTCGGTGCCAACATTTTTTTTTTTATAGCTACCAGTCAGATTCAAATCTGTCTTAAAAATGTAAATGTTCGTGGTGATGAAGGGGGGGGGGGGGGGGGAGTTGCACAGTGCAAGTTTTAGGATGTTCCCACTGACTGTGTGGGAGGTATTCTATATTCTGGATGTGGTGGATTGCAGAAAACTCACCAATTGGCTTCCATGTTTGTTTGGAATTGCTCTTTTAGGTTGGAATCACCAGACTTGGTGTAGTCAGTGTCCATCTGGACAGGACAGGAAGACTGTAAATGTACGTTTTTCATATTGATTGCCGAACTTTCAGGAAGAGTTTACAGTGCTCTCTGGTATCAGTGGAATGTCCTGTTTCTTCGATAATGACATGAGGTGGAATAACTTGTAACGTGAGATGAAATGGATGAAGAAGATCTCAAATCTGCTCTCATCCTCAAACTTAGCGAGCATACAGGTTGCCAGGCAACAGCAGAGTAACTAGTGTACACATGTACACATAGAATGCAAAGAATGATTTTTTTTTAATTATTATTTTGTGGCAGATGCACCTTGCACTGGTAATTCTGCAAACCCACAACTCTAGTCCGCATGTGACATTGTTTTTATATATACATATCTGTCAAATATAATTCATATATGCTCACCACTCTCTTTTGGCTTTTGCTGTATATTAATTTTAGGCCTCACAATCTCACTTATTGGATGACACTGTTAGCATTCCAATGAGGGTCTTATACATGAGAGCAATTTTCATTATGCTGCTTCGCAGTGATTGCTTTGCATTGGTTTAAATCTGACCTGCAATAGTACCTCTTGCAGTCAGGGTAAATGTTCTTGTAGTAAAGCCTGACCTATACCATTCTCTCAGTTACATGAGCAATTAACGGGACTTCCACTCCTGGGAAAACCAAGGCTATACAACCATATTAAAAAGAGTGTAAGGGCAAGTAAATTGTGCCCCATTTAAACCCACTGTGACCTGGCAGGTTAAATAAAGTGATAACAAATGTACAAACATGAGTAGAATTCTGGACTAAGTTCGTAGTTTTAAACTGGCTATAGACATTAGATGACACACAAATGTAGGGGCCTCCATCCACATTCTCTGTCAAACTATAATGCCCCGTACACACGGTCGGATTTTCCGATGGACAATGTCCGATCGGAGCGTGTTGTCGGAAATTCTGACCGCCATCGGACATTTTCCATCGGATTTTCCGCCACACAAAGTTGGAGAGCAGGAGATAAAATTTTCCGACAACAAAATCCGTTGTCGGAAATTCCGATCGTGTGTACACAAATCCGACGGACAAAGTGCCACGCATGCTCAGAATAAATAAAGAGATCAAAGCTATTGGCCACTGCCCCCGTTTATAGTCCCGACGTACGTGTTTTACGTCACCGCGTTTAGAACGATCGGATTTTCCAACAACTTTGTGTGACCGTGTGTATGCAAGACAAGTTTGAGCCAACATCCGTCAGAAAAAATCCTAGGATTTTGTTGTCGGAACAAAGTCCGACCGTGTGTACGCCCTATAAGTCCTTAAACATGCAACACACATCTCTACAATAGTCAGGAACTTGTAGAACCTCTCAGTTACCTGGAAGCAATACCTAGGCAGGGTTGTCCAGTGCCCAGGGCAGGAAACCAGATCCCCCCCCCACTATTAATTCCTTTTATAGAATGGGTGTATCACCCTGCATCCATTTTTGCCCCTTTGCTTGTCCTGGCCCTGCTTGGAAGTACAACCTACTCTGTTGGCTGTTTTCCCTAGGTATGGTGCACTAATGCAGTTCTTTATTTTTATGTCTGTGTATCTTTTCTCTTTAAAGCAGAGCTTCAGGCTCCTTCTGAAAAAAAAATAAAAGTCAGCAGCTACAAAGACTGAGGCTGCTAACTTTTAATAGTAGGACACTTACCTGTCCACAAATCCAGTGGTGTCTTCACCCAAGCTGATTTTTCAATCAGCTCTTGGGTGCTGCCGCCGCCATCCGGGTTAAGGGAAACCGGCAGTGAAGCCTTGTGGCTTCACAGCCGGCTCCCTACTGTGCTTGCGCGAAGCGCACTGCACCTTGTGAATAGCCTGGTGGTGGGGGAAGGAGGGGGGCCGAACTTCTGGATGAGTTTGCCAAAGTGAAGTCAGCCAGAAGTGGAAGCGGGTACCTGTCAAAACCAGGCACCTGTTCCACTCCGAAAGGAGCCAAATGTGACAGCGGAGGGGGGGGGGGGCAAATAAGTGTAGCTTCCCCTTTTGGGTGGAGCTCCACTTTAACCAATATTTTGCTGCTCTTGCATTGTTTTTAATTTGATCTAGTGGTATAGAAAGACTGCCTATTCACCAAAGCACTGTAACTGCCTAGAATGTTCTAGTAGTGACTAGAGATTGGATTAATCAAGCAAAGCAAATTAGATGGGATCAGGTATGACTGTGGGGCTTGGGTATGGTCTGCGGTATTTAAATAAGCCTAGCTGAAATCTTTATTGGGAGCTACCTACAAATATGCGTGTACGCAGCCAATATGTATGTGGAGCCCAATAATGCATGCTTTGTATATTACATTTATATACTTAAAAAGGAATGCATGTAGATAAAGATCTATGATCCTACTCACATACTGTATATCCTTTCTAGCACCTTACTGGAAGTAAGGGACATGACTGAGAAGGGGAGGTGTTTGAACATACCTTGCTTCTTAGGTTCCCTCCATATCATTTCTTTGCCTACTGAGACTTCTGACAACCCTTTGAGGTATGCAAGAAATCCTGATCCACCAAAGCGGTACCGATACTGTGGCATCAGCCTGCTATGTGGACTAGGACTTCATGCCTGAATGTTTTCTTTGCCTTTTTTAACTTATGGGTTGATTTACTAAAATTGGAGAATGCTAAATCTGGTGCAGCTCTGCATAGAAACCAATCAGCCTCCAGGTTTTTTTTGTCAAAGCTTAAAGTGGTTGTATAGGTTGAAGTTTTTTTGTCTTCCTGCATTCTATGCATAAAGGTAAAATACCTGTGTGCAGCAGCCCCCCTAATACCTGTGCCCCACCTCGATCTAGCGATGTGCATAAGCGCTGCAGCTCTCCCAGATCTCTTCCTACTCATTGGCTGAGACAGCAGTGGGAGCCATTGGCTCCTTCTACTGTCAATCACAGGCAGTGAGCCAATGAGGTTGGCCGAGCCACACTTCATGTGCGAATGGACACACACAGCAGCGGCTCGGAAGAGAGCTCTGTGCAAAACCACTACACAGAACAGGTAAGTATGACATGTTTTAAAAAAAAATTTGCCTTTAATATCACTTTAATTGAACAAGCTGAAGTTAGATGGTGATTGGCTAGCATGCACAGCTGCACCAGATTTTGCACTCTCTAGTTTTAGTAAATCAGTCCCTTAGTGCCCACTATATGTGTAAAGGATCATAACATTTGACCTATAAAGGATTCACGCAGGGCTGCTGTTAGAAATCATGGGGCACCATACAGCCTACCTGACAAGGCCCTCCCCTGGCCGGAAGTGACTGAGGACATAGATTTATCATTCCCTTTCTCTGCAGCCTCAGCTGCAGAGATCAATGAACTGGAAGCGCTCTGAGGCTCCTGTTTATTCAGAAACTGAAGCATAGTACACAGTTGTAAAAGTAGTAAAAGTTTACTAGGCTTCTGTGATGAATGGACACAAGAGTGATTGGTACCGATCACTCACTGTGTTTATTCAGGAAGGACCAATAAATTATATATTTACCGGGCCCTTCCACTGCTCTCCATGCGGCAGGAGAGGAGTGGAGGAAAGCCAGCGGCGCTGCAGGGCAAAGAGGCACACAGGGGGGCCCAGACAACAGATGGAAGGGCGCATGTGCTAAAACTAATCCCCCTGCAGTGAAGCCAAAGGGAGAAAGATGAGGAGGAGTTGACAGCACTGCAAGGGGAAGCAGAAGAGGATTGGTGTCTGCAATAAGACAGTACAGCCAGCCCTCCTGCTTAGCAGGTGCCCGGGCCCCCCTTTTGAACTGATGGGGCCCGGGCCCCCCCTTTTGAACTGATGGGGCCCAGGCCCTCCCTTTTGAACTGATGGGGCCTGGGCCCAGTACAGGCGGGCTGGCTGTACTGCCTTGTCAGTGGCACTGGATTCACGCATTTCCTTTCAAAGGGGCAATTGCACGCAATGTCAAATTTTTGCATCGTCATTTCGATTACTTAATAAAGGTTTTCTTTTATGTTCAGATTTGTACTTCTAATTTTTTGCAGTTTACACCCTGCTAATAAGTGTTGTTGTCAGGGCTGTTGTTCTTGCTGCTTGTCAGCCATCTTGTTGTGCGTTTTTTTCCGGTGGCAGTGCTGCGTGTTTAGGATTATCAGGCTTGCCTGTTTTACATGATTACATGATTCGTTTTTCTGCATCCATGTTCAGGAACTGCCATGTAGCACATTCTGTAATGATATATTTTGTAATTAAATCTCCTATCAGCCACCATTCATGAGTCAGTGATTTCTGGAGCAAGGAACAAGTAACCGTGTTTTCCTGATACACGCATCTCACATTCCGCTCTATGGAGTTCTATGGAAAAAAGCAGCCCTCTTGTGGAAGGAGATTGAATTACCCAATTGTGTTCCATGCTCACTAATCAAACAGCCATAATTCCCAGTACTAGAAGAGGAAAAAAAAATAAAAAATATTCCCGTGAATGAGTTGTTGACAGTCGTTTCACAAATGCGAATATTTAAACATTTTGCTTCTTCTAGGCAGGGGATTTTGGCAGCAAAACAGGGTAACGTGAGGCTACAGAAGATGTGGTTTTGAGTGTGTCAGTGTTCTGACACCTATGTGTTTGACGTGTCTGTGTTCTCTCCATGCAGCAAGACTATTCTGTTTGAGGAAGCTGACACTACTTGTATGTGCATTTTCTGCTTATTTGTAGATCAAACTGTTTGAAAATTGTGTATAAGCAAAACCTGCCAAACGCGATGTCATTTTGCTTAGTAATATCTACGCTGCTTTATAAAAAAACACTCCCTTCTATGAATTTACTGTTGTCATTTGACTAGTACAGTGTCAATTAGAGGGCAACCCACAGACTACACAGCATTAAATCATAAAACAGACACCATATTTTAGAAAAGGCAACAGGCTTCTTGTTGAATAAATGAAACAAACAAGATAATTTGCAAAACCAAACTGCTGATTACCACCTGTGTGTACCTACGCTGCAACGCAAATAGAAAACAAGGGATTTATCTGTTATTGCTGTAAGCCAAGACTCATTGAGTTCCCCTTCATAGTCCACTTGGTTGTGAAGGCACTTAAAGGGCTTGCCAATGTTAAAGAGGAGTTCTGCCCCCGCCCCCCCCCCCCCATGAAAAAAATAAAAAGTCAGCAGCTACAAATACTGTAGCTGCTGCCTTTTAATGTTTGGACACTTACCTGTCCCGTGATCCCACCATGTCGGCACCCCAGCTGATAGTCCACGTGGTTGTGAGGGCATTCGATGAAAATGCATTTAAAGGGCTTGCCAATGTTAAAGCGGAGTTCTCACCCCATGAAAAAAAAATGAAAGTCAGCAGCTACAAATACTGTAGCTGCTGACTTTTAATGTTTGGACACTTACCTGTCCCGTGATCCCACCATGTCGGTACCCCAGCTGATAGTCCACGTGGTTGTGAAGGCATTCGATGAACATGCACTTAAAGGGCTTGGCAATGTTAAAGCGAAGTTCGCCCCAATGAAAAAATTTAAAGTCAGCAGCTACAAATACTGTACTTGCTGACTTTTAATGTTTGGACACTTACCTGTCCCGTGATCCCACGATGGCGGTACCCCAGCTGATAGTCCATGTGGTTGTAAAGGCATTCGATGAACATGCATTTAAAGGGCTTGCCAATGTTAAAGAGGAGCTCCCCCCATGAAAAAATTTGAAGTCAGCAGCTACAAATACTGTAGCTGCTGACTTTTAATATTTGGACACTTACCCGTCCCAGGATCCCACAATGTCAGCACCCCAGCCGATTTTCGGATCTTGGGTGCTGCCGCTGCCATTCGTGGTAAGGGAAACAGGCAGTGAAGCATTTTGGCTTCACAGCCGGTTCCCTAATCCGCTGTGCTTTCTAACTGGCCCACCCCCAGAGAAAGGGGGAGGGGGGCCGAAACTTCTGAGGGACAGTGCCACGGTGCAGTCTCCTGGGAATGGGGATGGGCACCTGTCAAAACCAGGTACCTATTCCACCCTCCCCCTGGAAAGGTACCAAATGTGGCACCGGAGGGGGGGGGGGGAACAGATAAGCGGAGCTTTCACTTTGCTTTAAATATACAAACTTCAGAACTACTACTAAACTCAACACTTCTTCAAGAGTCAACCTTGGCTCCACCCCCTGAACCTGCCTGTTGTTCATCGAGGCTGCTTATCACAATAAGTGTCCAATAGTGTGAGGCTCAGGAGGCAGGAGAAGGCATGGCTAAACTTTTACTAGAAAGGTCAACATTTAGGGCACTTTCACACTGAGGCGTCGGCGGTAAAGCGCCGCTATTTTTAGCAGCGCTTTACCGCCGCTTTAGCTGCGCTTTTCGGCCGCTAGCGGGGCTCTTTTAACCCCCGCTAGCGGCCAAAAAAGGGCAAGGGCGCTTTAGGAGCGGTGTATACACCGCTCCTAAAGCGCCACAAAGATGCTGCTTGCAGGACTTTTTTTATCGTCCTGCAAGTGCACCACCCCAGTGTGAAAGCACTTGGGCTTTCACATTGGAGTGATAGGAGAGGCGCTTTACAGGCACTTTGCCGGGCACTATTTACGCCTGTAAAGCGCCGCAGTGTGAAAAAAGTCTTATATATACTGTTAGCTGACTATTGATCATTTGCATGCATTACTTGATAATATGTTTGGTTAGGTTTGTGATTTACTTGAGATCTTCTCTTACTGGGACCTCAAAGGGAAACATCAGACAAATGTTAAAGACACCGGCAAATACAGGCGCTTTCACTTGCCAAAACAATTGTAAAGGAGTGTGTGGCAACCCAGCAAAAAGACAGATTACATTATCTGAGATTTAAAATCTTTTTGGGATTTTGAAGGTTATATAAAACTAAAACGGGTATTTACACAGTACGTATATTTTTTCTTTAACTCTTTACATTCCTCCTTTATTGAAGCTGCTTTTCCATCTACAGCGTGCTGCAGAGTTTATAATCCAAATATATAATCTGCCATCTGTGAATGCATAAAGCCTTTTTTTACACTGGGGTGTCTGTTTCACAAAAAAAAAAAACCCCTCTATTTATTTGTAATTGCGGAATCATAAAATATTTTAATTTCAGGGTTAGCAGTTCCTCTTGCATGCTTAATTCATAATTAGCAGGTTTATAAACCTTCTCCATGCATGTAATTTTACTCTTGCCAAATGTTACTCATGAATAATTGAAAGCATATCTCTATTTATCAAATTATTAATATACCTAATAGCCTTGTTTTCGTAAACAATGGTTGCCAGTTGGATTTAACTAAAAAACTAGTTTGAGGTACGCCGTACTGTTGTTTTTTTTTTTTTTTTTTTTTTTTCGTTTTTTTTTTTCTGGCGATGGGAAAATGTGCTTTGGAGCTGTGCACAGAGAGTGTCTTGTGCTCTTGTGATGTCACAGAGCTGACCTCCTTCTGTCTCACAATAGCCCAGGTATCATTAACTGCGCAAACACAATACCCATTCAGCAAGGTTCTTTTACATCTGCAGGTTTACAGAACAATGATATTATTTGTGTCTGCGGCCTACAGAAGGCATTTTTTTGCAGGGGATGTAGGACAGAAAACCCTTCTTGTTGTAGGCTGTAGTACTCCGCCGTTGAATTGCTGGACCCAGTTTACTTCTATCGTGGAATGGTTCCCGTCACAACACAACACGCCATAATATTCCTGTGTGGTTTACAAATAACCATCCGCATGGTTTACAAAACTGCAACCAAAACAATTTACAATGAAAAGGGTTTTTGTGGGACAACGTACATAGATGTTTAGCTTCTACCATAGCTGTGTTCATTGAAGAAAAAAGTGCCAAAGTTTGCAGGCGGTTTTAAAGAGTATCTGTTGGCAGGGACTGAAAATGTGCTTCCTGTGATCTTTATTATAGAGGAGATGGAATTTCTTTGTCACCAGAGTTGAATAGAATATAAGAAGTAACATTTCCACTCCAAAATCGTTAGTGGCACAAATGCTTCTCTATTGATAAGATTAATAAGGTTCTCACTTTATATTGGACATGTGTGGTGCAAAAGGAAGTAGGTCCTGAAGCCCCTATACAGATCTTTGGATATCACTAGAGAGATCACCACGAGGGGGAAGGAGGTCCTGATTCCGCTATATAGATCTTAGGATATCACTAGAGGGATCAACAGTAGGAGGAAGGAGGTTCTGATTTCCCTATACAGATCTTTGGATATCATTAGAAGGATCACCACCAGGGGGAAGGAGGTCCCGATTCCGCTATATAGATCTTTGGATATCGCTAGAAGTATCACCAGCAGAAGAAAGAAGGTTTTGATTCCCTTACATAGATATTTAGCTATCAATAGCGGAATCATCAGTAGAAAGAAGGAAGGAAGTCCTGATTCTCCTATATAGGTCTTCAGTTAGCACTAGAAGGATCCCCAGCAGGAGAAAGGAACTCCTGATTCTCCTTAATAGATCTTTAGTTAGACCTCATTTAGAATACTGTACCCAGTTCTGGAGATCTCACGTACAAAAAAAAATTACTAAGAACCAGACAAGAGATGGGCAACACAATTGGTGAAAGGCCTGAGGGATAAAACATATCTGGAGAGACTACAGGAACCTATCCTGAGGAAAGAAAAGAAAAGGTTGGGGGCATGATTGAAACCTGAAAGTAGGTAAAGGTAAATAAGGTCCAGGAGGGCAGTATTTTGTTTTAAAGCTAAGATCAAGAACCCAGGAACACAACCGCAAACTAGGATTAAAGTTCAAAACTAACCTTAGAAAAGATATTTTACAGCATAATGCCGCGTACACACAAGCAGACTTTGCCCGGCGGACAGGATTTCGGCAGACAATTCAATAGTGTGTGGGCTCCGGCGGACTTTGTTTGCTAAAAAGTTGGACGGACTTAGATTTGAAACAAGTTTTAAATCTATCCGTCGAACTCGAGTCCGGTCGAAAAGTCCTCTCGTCTGTATGCTATTTCGACGGACAAAAAGCCACGCTAGGGCAGCTATTGGCTACTGGCTATGAACTTCCTTGTTTTAGTCCGGTCGTACGTCATCACGTACGAATTAGACGGACTTTGGTGGATTGTGTGTAGGCAAGTCCGTTCATTCGGAAAGTCCGTCATAAAGTCCGGCGTAAAGTCCGCCGAGCAAAGTCTGCCGTAAAGTCCGCTCGTGTGTACGCGGCATAAGAGTAGGTGATGCTTGGAAAAGACTGTCAGGAGAGGTAGTGAGTCAGTCAACAGTAATTTAAGAAATAAAAATATTCTTGGGACAAACATAGATCCCACCCAAAAGGTTCAAAAATTAAAAAGAGGCAGTCTCAACGGACCAATTGGTCTTTTTGTATTGTGTTTTTTTTATGTTTCTGTTTCTAAACCCTTGGTGCTCACGCCTTGCTCCATCCTTCCTCCTAAAGCTCTTTGTTGGCCAATCAGGCTGCCCATCACAGTGATGGCCCAACAATGAGGTTCAGAAAGCAAGAGGTCTGTTGATGGGCAGTTCAAAGATAGAATTAATTAATTTGAGTGGATCCCCAATGCTCGGCTCCATCCTACCAGTCATGTCCTTCTGTTGAGGGAAAAATCTGATGCTTGTGGATTCATCCTTGATGCCAGCTGACTCTTTGTTAGAGTCAGCAGCTCTGCCTAGAAAAAAAAGAGGCCGTGTTGGTACTTTTGCATTGGCAGTGACACAGAAAGTGTTTTATATATATTATTTCAGTCTAATTATTAAAAAAAAAATGCTTTTAGGCCAAAGGCCTTTAAGTTTTTACTTTTTATTGTTTGACTCTGCGTGCCCCAACATGATACATCAGTGAAAAATAAATCTAATAATAGTAAATATGTCTTCAGGACACATCTAAAAATGTTTTGCTTTGTATTCTTTATGTTGACATGTATGAGCACACAAGCTGTGTGTGTGTATATGTGTGTGAGTGTGTGTGTGTGACTGCATGTGTATGATTCATTCCAAAGCAGTTTTAGTCTTCATAAAATATTCATTTTGGTTGTGCAGGGCCCTGTAATTGCCATCTCTCACCCTGAATTATTTATACCTCGCACAGACTGACAAAGCTTTGCCATACGGCCTTAGATGAATCAGAGACAGGGATCTCTGCTGCCAATAGCCTTAGAGTTTCACAAAATATGGCACAGGCGTCATTCCAGGCTGCCTCATCTTTAAATCCACCGTTTCTTGATTTGACATTTTCTTTACTCTTCCATTGTCTTAGTGAGGCAGAAAGGTTATCTCTTAACTCCGACAAGCAACCTTCCCCGCTTGCATTACAGCCGTTGTGCTTGAGAGGACTAATGCGTCTTCATTGCCCTCACTTTTTCATGCTTGGTAACGAGACAGTAGTTGGGCTCACTTTAGTGCTATATATTATACATTAGGCCTAAAATGATGCAAATAGCCCTGAAATACTCTTCAAACGGATGGTATAGATCACTCTGGATCAAGATACTTGTCAGAAGGAGGAGAGGAGTCAGAGCATGGGGCCATGTGCGCATTGATTGTGGAGGTGATTCCCTCTGCCTGCGAGGGACTCTGCTCACTGCAAACCAAACAAAGATTTAAAAAAAAAAAATAAAGTCACCGATGAGATCACTGAGCTCTACGGTGGGAGTATACATTGAAAGTGTTCCAAAGCTGAAGGCGCTGCTGGAGGTATTTAAAGCATTTGTCAACACATGACTATACAAACTAATTAAAGTTCCTCAAATAGTATTGTCTAAGCATAACTGCATTGACTTTTGTAAAAGAATTTGAGGAAAGTTAACGGATTTTGGGTGCCTCTAGGTGTCTATTGGGCATCCTACTTAGACATGTGCCACATCCCGATATTGACATAAAAATCACTAACACAGCTAATAATGGACTTTAAAGGAACGTATCATAAAATTCGACAATTTATTAGTAAACAAAAAAGATAATTCCTCAGGTCATTTAAAATGACATAGGACTTCCTGTGATTCCCCTACCGGATATAGTACCAGTATAACTGTATAAAATACACATTCAATGTATCCGAATACACAATCCTTGAACTTGGGGGATAACACTAGTCCTCATAGGTACACAACAGTTCTGCTCAACATGTTTCGCAACCTCAAAGTTGCTTTTTCAGGAGCTTGAAGTGTCTATTTAAATAAGAACATATTCTGATTAGAAAAAAAGATAAAGTTGTTATTGTGACTTTATCTTTATTATCTTTGTTTCTAATCAGAAAATGTTCTTGTATATAGACACTTCAAGCTCCTGAAGAAGCGACTTTGAGGTCACGAAACATGTTGAGCAGAACTGTTGTGTACATATGAGGACTAGTGTTATCCCCTAAGTTCAAGGACTGTGTATTCGGATACATTGAATATGTATTTTATACAGTTATATTGGTACTATATTCAATAGGGGAATCACAGGAAGTTCTATGTAATTTGAAATGTCTTGTGTATTTTTTATTAAGTTTTGTACCTGTGGAATTATCTTTCTTGTTTACTAATAAATTGTGAATTTTTTGATACTTGCCTTTAAAGTCAATTACTATCTGTTCTAGTTATTTTTTTGTAAAAGAATAACTTTTTTTTACCTTCTTTTATGTTTTATTGGGTGGTCACATGACCACACAGCATCCCTTCACTACTTCTTTCCCATAGTAAGGGGCGTGTCTAAAGTAAGCGAACTGATGTCACACACAGCGGGGAAGTATGATCCTCATCTGTGCACAGGCAATGAGCAGCTGCAGTTTGACAGCAAGTCCCTCCTGCTGGGTGCCGCTGTCAATCAACACAGCAGGGCAGGGGATGGCAGTAAGACAGACTGCCATGGCATGCTGTGTGTCATCATGGCATCCTGTATCTCCAAAGTAGAAGAACATACAGTATGTGAAAACTGAATGCACCAGCATGGATTTGCTTCTGTGCTTGGAGTGGTTAGAATAAAAAAGGAACACAGGGGATCTAGCAGGATCACCAAATATTTACTAAAAATAACATCAATATACAGACACGTATATGATAAAAGAGGTATAATACAGAACTAGATGTAAGTGGCTAGATGTGCAGTTTAAATGCATATATGGGTGCCAGTTTTAAGATTTACCCATGCCAGACTGCACAGTCAGGTCCCGGACTTCCCTTTTTTTTTAGCAGTTAAGGCCCGGTTCACATATGTGCGCCCGCGGGTTTGTGCCTAGGGTCCGAATTTTTGCCTGAATTCGCACCTGAACTGGACCTAAACACGCACAGGAACCCTTCTGCAACCCGGACTTTGGCCGCCCCGGACCTGTGTGAACCGGCTCCAATGAAAGCCGGTTAGACATGTAAATGACAAAATTTGTTTAGTTTTGTTTAGATTTGTTAATCTAGTTATTTAGTTTAGTTAAATTTGGTTGATTTGTTCAACCTGTATTCGGGATTCGTATTCGGGATTTATATTCGGAATTCGTTTTGTCTTTTTTTTTTTTTTTTTTCGAATTTACCTTTTTTTTTTTCCGATTAGAAAAATTCAAATCGATAAATTTTGAATTGGTCGAAAAGAAAATGTTATGTTTTTTCCATTCGAATGCGGCAATGCAAATTCGTTTTGTCTTTTTTTTTTTTCTTCAAATTTACCATTTTTTTTTCAATTAGAAAGTTCAAATCAATAAATTTTGAATCGGTCGAAACGAAAATGTTATGGTTTTTTTTCCATTCGAATGCGGCAAAGTGAACAAACAAAAGTTGTCCTCTGCAAGTGCAGTTGCTCCAGAACTTAGTAAATGAGGTAAAACTTCACTTTGCAAAGAGTACCCAATCATGTGCAAGGAAAATTTAAAAAAAATAATTTTTGCTTGCGCATGATTGGACGATTGAAGCCAGCAGAGCTTCTGCTCATTTAGAAAGCTCTGGAGGAACTGCACTTGCAAAGTGCACAGTCTTCTTGCCTTTAGTAAATCCACCCCCCAGAGTGTAAACTGTGTGCCAGGATCATAAGCCTTCAGCCAGCGGCTGAACTGTAGGAGCAGCAAGGAGGTAGGTACGTCGTATGGGTTACACTTACCTCCCCGAACACTGTTGCTTAACAGAGTTCTTTTTTTTAAACAGGTTGAAAATAAATTAAACTGAACGTAATACCTTGCTAGCCTTCAGCAAGAATACCTAAAGAGAGAATGCCAAGAAAAACAGTGATAACAAGTGAGCATTAGTTTATCGCATCATTTAGGAGGCGCTGGTCCTCTTTGTAGGCCCTCCTCGCTCTCCTGACTCCACATCTGCAATCTCCTAAATGCTTCTATTCACAGTTTGCTCCCATTCCAACATGTGCTTATCTTCCAGCACACCAATTTAGAGAGGCGCTGACTGGTATTTCCTTATTATGTTATTCAGATCCAAATGTTAGAGCTTCGTCCGTGTAAAAATATTCCAAGCAGCTTGGAGGTACAATGACGGTTTGTTTTCCACTTCTGAATAATGATTCAGCTATTTTGGAAAAAAAAAAAAAAAAAAAAGAAGAGGTAAAAAAACTTCTTTCCCAAAAGAGTTAACAAACAACGAAAGGATTTGGAACTCTTTATTTGCAGTTGTGTGATGTTTAAGCAAGTATTAATATATTGTTGTTCCTAAAATATGCTCTTTTTAATAGAATAATTTATTATTCTTTTCCACATGTGGTCTGAAAAAAAAAAAAAGTTTATTGCAACTTTAACACCTCGGCCTGGTATGAGGCTGAAGAGAAAGGATTAATTTATGACTCTTGGCTCATCCATGAGCAGGGGAGGTACAGAGAGGGAGCTTAGTGCTGCTCCTAGTAATGGATGTGGGGCTGCACATTTTTCTTCTATTTGTTGACACGCAGGAGTAATGAAGTTAAAGCTTTGCACACATGTGCCCCCCCCCCCCCCCCCCTCATTAAGCTGCATTACCTGCATTAAAACTAATAATTGCCACTCAGAGCTGTGCTCACATTAATCATTTATAATGTTTTAATACGTTTTTAATCAGGATCTAAAAGGATGGAGAGGCTGTCTTCGGAAAAAAAAAAAAAAATCCTATGCTTTCAAGTCTTGCGTCCGCATGCATGCGTGCTTGCTGCAACTTGCAAGCTCAGCAATTGTTTTTCTTTTCTAAGGTTCGATTTCTGTGGTGGGGAGTAAACACTAAAGCTGTGCAAGAGATTGGCTTCTTCTTTTTGGCTTTCTCTCTGGTATAGTAGAAAAAGTTTTGGTGTGCTGCAAGAACATGAACCAATAAAGAACTTTCACAACATTCCATATGCAAAACAAAATTG
This sequence comes from Lithobates septentrionalis, assembly GCA_037952835.1. Taxonomy (NCBI): domain Eukaryota; kingdom Metazoa; phylum Chordata; class Amphibia; order Anura; family Ranidae; genus Lithobates; species Lithobates septentrionalis. The sequence goes on from JBBDGP010000403.1 coordinate 132,976, forward strand.
ACACTTTTATAAAACGCATGCTTTTTTGGAATAGTTTTCGTTATTGGCTCGGCCATCAGTGATTGCCTCTCTTGTTACCTTGGGGGGGGGGGGGTCAGCTGACTACATCAGATGTGATGCCTCTTCTCTCAGAGCGGCAAGAGACCACTGAAAAGGCTATTAAGTTGGCCATATATGGCAATTTTCTTCTTTTTCTTTTTTAAAGGTAACTTTTATTGTATGTAAAAGATAGCAAATACAAACTAGAGTGAAAAACTTTTGCATAAACAGGTAGCATAGCAGTAAACAAAATGTCCAGTAATTACAGAAACATCACAGAACCATCGACCAGAACATAAAAAAAAATAAAAAAATAAAATGAAGGGGGGGTGGGGGTGTGGATACATATTCAAAGTATACTTGGTGAATCAGATATGTTACAAGATCAGGAGGTGAGAACCAGGAGGGTGGGCGCTCCAGGCTCCCACCATCCTGATTCTCAATATATTTTTGGATGATGGTACTATTTTTAATGGTTTTCATTTACCTGTTACCTTTGTTTGGAGAGGCCATTTCAAACTTCTCACAAGATCAGGAGATATCACTCCCTTGAGGCGCTATAGTGCGTTTAGATTCTACCCAAAGGGACCAAATTTTAAGAAATATTTTTAAGGGCATCCTCTGGCTTCATAAGTTATCTTATACAGTGTGATTGCTTGATTGATTAATGTAATCCAAAAAGGTACGTTGGGGGGGGGGGGGGGTTGCAATTTCCAGCGTATGGCTATGGATTTTTTGGCATAAAACAAGACCAGGCGTATAAAAGTTTTAGTGCGACTAGTTATAGTATCATCATCTATATACCCAAATAGACATCGTAAAGGATCACAGACATTTGGCAATTGCGTAAGATTACTAAGGAAATCTGTAACTGCAGACCAGAAACTTCTGATAGGTGGGCACTGCCAAACCATGTGTTAGAATGTAGTCATGGAGCATTTTGCACAGATAGGAGAGGACAGCTTGCCAATGTGAAATAAAAAAACGATACATGCCAATTTTCAGTCACTTTTAACCAGTTTTGAGCCCCCCAGAAATTACCAATATGATTGCAAGTAATCACCAGAAACCAAGCAGTCTACCACCCATGAGTTCAGTTGACCACCAGAATTCAGTTGACTGTAAAGTCAAAACTAAGCTACATTGTCAACTCTAATACCATGTATTGAAAGATATATTGAAATGGCGTTAAAACAGAAAAAAATGAGGAAACTGCATTTAAAGGCCAACGTTCTAAACAATGTTTTATGCCACACATATTTTGAGTGTAACCTGGTCTTTTTCCACAGCCTCCACCCTCAAATCAACCACCCCACAGGTACTTGAACTGTGGGGTTCTCCTCCCAGCAGCATCCTCTATTTTATTACTGTGCAGGTGGTGCCACGCTCAGCTGTGTAATCCATTCACGCACATCTTTGAATAGAAGACTGTAAGTCCCATCTGGCACTGGAGCAGAGAGACTTGTGGATATTGGTGGACTACACATGCGGTGACATCACTGTGCTCAAAGTTCATTGATTACTTCCTCCAACCCCATTGCAGTAGGTCCGTACCTCTGTAGCTATCTGGAATAGTCTGCAGGAACCTGTGCATTGCACTTGCGATCCACTAACTGTGGTTGCAAGGCTTTGTAGGCACCAATACAAAAGAAATTCACATTTTTGGATGCATTTATTTAATTTTATTTTAAAAAAGTGGCCTTAAAAAATCTGATTTTTCCATCATGTTTGGCTGGGGCAATTTTGATCCCATCTTCTGGTGGTCACTCTGAACCACCACGGACCATTAAACCACCATTCTGTATCTTCAATTCCTTTTGGTTTCGATAAAAAGTGGAATAAAAAAGATTAAGTCACTCTTTTAAATTTCTATAGGTATGGCCATCTATCTCTTCCATAGATGGGCAGATTTGAGGTGACAATATTTCGCTGTGTAGCTGCAGTGATTACAGTAAGAGGACCTTTGACAGGTTTGCTTTAACGCCGGTTCCTTCTGGCAATTTGTACACGATCTCCCTAATTTTTCCATAGCTTGTACAAAAAAAAAAGAGAAAGAAAAAAAAATAAAACAAAACTCCCCCAGAGCTGGCAACAAGTTCCTAGCAAGGCATTTGATGTGAGGCAAGTGATGCTGGCATTTTTCTTAGAGAAGGAACTATGTGATCAGAGCTGGCAAATAGAGTAGAGTCCAGAGGGAGTGAAAAAGAGGTTTTAATGAGCCCACAGTGAAAGACAAAATACAGGCTGATTGACAGGGCGAGGGATCTGCTGGGGAAATTGTGTCAGTTCCACACTAACCATTAGAAACAGAGGAATAGGTAAAGATGGGAGTGGGGAGGGGGGGGTGGGGAGTAGAGGAAATATCGGCCTTTGAAAAGGGAACCCTTGTGTAAATATTGCCTTCTTTATGTTTCTTTTTCTGCTTTTAAAATGGACAACCTTATCAAAACCATCATGGTAGGCATGGGTAGGGAGGACATAACCAGAACTCTGACAGATAAAAAAAAAATGTGGCTTATAAAAAATAACTGCAGACAGTTAGATTTTCCTACAGTGTATTATGGCAACTGTCATGTATCTTTTATTTTTTAAAAGGGTTACATGCACTGGTAGTTTAGTTTGGGGAAAATGTCAACAAGCAGAGCCGGATTACCATCACGGGAGCCTTTAGCGCCTTAAGCAATACCCCATGTAAGGATCACCCTTTAGACACAGAATATTTTCTTGTTTTACTGGACCAAACTTAGCTTAGAATATTGTAACAATGTGTAAATAAGCTGATAAATAAATAAATAATAAATAAGAAATGTCTGTTTCCCTAGTGGTGAGCGGACTGTCTGTGATACTTTTTTTATTTGCACTATTGCCCAATTACATTTTCGGGACAAACTTTTAAGGTGTATATTCTCTTCTTCTAAGCTAGTCCAATTTAAAGAAAAGTCCAACCAATAGAAAAAAATAATAAATTGTAAACTTCGATAAAGCAGTCTAATTAGTGATGATGGAAAAAAGATGTGGGTCCAATAACTGTTGCCTTTTTGCCAGACACTATGAATGCCTATTTCTCCAGATCTTCTTTGGGGAGATCAAGAGATTACTAAATCCCCAACCCTGCGCCTTGCATGCAGAGCCTCTAGAACAGCCTTTTTCAACCAGGGTGCCCAGGCACCCTTGGGGGGTCTTCAGGTTTCTTCAAGGATTCCTTGGTAAAATGCCTAAAAATTGCCCAAAAATTGTATACAAGCTGGCGTGGGGATGAAGCATGCCTTCTAGTTACGGAAAGCCACAGGTTTTCATTACAACCTTCTAGCTGCTGGTGTCCTAACGACCAATGGCTTCATCAGTTGATATGGACGGTGTCGCCTGCATACTAGCACATTGTGACAGAAGCTTCATGCATTGCATACTAGCACATTGTGGGGGTTATTTACTAAAGGAAAATCCACTTTGCACTGCAAGTGCACTTGAAAGTGCACTTGGAAGTAAAGTCGCTGTAGATCCGAGGGGGACATGCAAGGAAAATAAAAAACAGCATTTTAGCTTGCACATGATTGGATGATAAAATCAGCAGAGCTTCCACTCATTTCAGATCTACCCCTTAGATTTAGAGCGACTGCACTTCCAAGTGCACTTGCCGTGCAAAGTGGATTTTCCTTTCGTAAATAACCCCCTATCTCAGAACCTTCCTGTCATTGTTTCCATATTTGACCAGTCTTCCATTCGGGTTTGTGCTCTCCAACCGGCTGTGATAACTTTACTCCTATACGTTCGCACAGGAGTCACCATCGCGGCACGGTGATACTTGAATCATGGCACACTCAGTGTACTGAGAATGCAGAGCATGCTGCACATGCGCCAGTGACATCATCAGTTTGAGCCGATGTGCTATCTTCTAAATGGTGCACATTTAGGCCGTTTCCAAGGTACCTATAGATAAGACTTATTATAAGCTTACCTGTAGGGCAAAGTTTAAAATATGTTTATTACCACTTTAAATATAGAGACAGTTTAGCATTGTTGTGACTTTTCTTCTCCCAGATTCTCATTAGTTACATGCATTTTTTTTTTTTTGAGTTTTTATCGGTTGTTGTTATTGTTTTTAAATCCAGCTCCAATATTTCAGCAACGGTCCAGTGCAGCAATGCTTAACGGCATGCCTGTGCACTGAGCAACATATTGAACTGGGTCAAAAAAGTTATTAAATCCCATCAGATCTGTTTGGCATTGTTGTAATGAGAATCATTGCAAAGTACAAGATCATGGTATCTATAAATGCCCCTTGACAGCGGCGGCAGGAGCAGTGATGAAAAACGAGGAGGGGGAGGAAACCATTATTGGAGAGGAAGGGGGGGGGGGAGGATAAAGCGATAAGGTTTTAACTCAGACTACTGCGCTGCGGTTGGCGAGGGGTTAATTTTCTAAACCTAATAATGTTCAATAGTAAGGTATTTGTCAGGAGATAAAGAAGTGATAGAATCTGGGAAGTGGGTCCCTTGGCGATTGTAGTACAAATATTGTTAATGCGGTGTGGTTACTACAGCGGAGGGAAGGAAAATAGCTGCAGTCCACTGGAGATAAAATCCGCTACAGTGGAGTGGGAGCCCCGCGACAAAGGCCAGTAATTGTTCAACTGTGAGTCAAGTCATGTATATTCTCAAATCCGCCAACATCCACATTTACATGGTGGTTAGCGAGGGCACCGCCGGGATGGCAACATTTAAATCCTGCGATTTTACAGTAGCTTGCTTTCCTATTTTCTCTTGCTTCTTATTTGTGGTTACTTTATCCACTGTCTCGGCTGCAAAACTGCAGTGAGAATAAAAAGCATAGCTAAAGTATACAGGGCAGCACAATGGCTTGGTGCTTAGCACTTATGCCTTGCAGCACTGGGGTCCTCGGTTTGAATCCCAACCAGGACAGTACCTGCATGGAGTTTGCATGTTCTCTCTGTACTCGCATGGGTTTCCTCCCACATTCATTGCTTCCTCTCTGAATTGGCACAATGTAAGATATGTAAGATAGGGACCTTAGCTTAAAAGCTCCTTAAGGGCAGGGACTGATGTCAATGTACAGTATGTAGAGCGCTGCATAAATTGTTACCACTATATAAATACGTGTAATAATAAATAAAATATATCCAGGTACCAGGGACTGATTGTAAGTTGCAGCAGGATTGTCAGAGAGTGTAGCGTAACTTTTCCCTGCATGGCAACATCCTGTAATCATAGGAAATGGGTGGGGGCAGATTCAGAAATGGATCAATCTGCATGGAGTAGAGTTTTGCCCTTACTGGCTTCTTTTTTTCACCAAGGTTCACACTAGTGCTGCTGCATAATCATGCGATTTTCAGTGCGCATTTGTAGCGCATTTTTGATGCGTTTTGATGCTTCATGCACTTTTTTTTTTAAGGAAAAGGCTGGTTGTTAAACACAAACACCTGCCGAAACTCACCAGTAATGCACGGCCATGATTTTTTCATGCGCTCCTATTGAAGTACATGGGGTAAAAAACTTACTATGCTGCACCAATAGAAGCACCTGCATCTTTTCAAAAATCGCACCATGTTGCATTGATGTGAATAGAGAATAATGTGATTTCCATTGTTCATTGCAGAGTGATAGTAGATGCAAGAGAAATTGCACCATTGTGAATGTGGCCTTCTTGATAAAGGCCAGAAATGTTATAAAATGTTATGCTGATATTGGTAATTAGCTTTTCATTTTATGCTTATCTTTTGTGTTTTGTTGTCTTTAAATATGTATTGTTGAAACTGTTTAGTGTAACCAGGTAAAGGGGATCTGTCAGTAAAAAATGATTGGATGGGAACCTTGAGGTCATGTTTTAAAGGTGTAGGTTCCACAGCTGTTATCCTCAGCCTTACGTTACCTAAATATTTGGGGAATCTGGTGCTGCTGTGCATAGTAACCAATCAGCTTCCAGGTTTTATTGTCAAAGCTTAATTGAACAAGCTGAAGTTAGAAGCTGATTGGTTACTATACACAGCTGCACCAGATTCTAAGTGCTCCATTTTCCAGTAAGGCCCCTTTTATATGGGGCGGACCCCGTAATGTGCATTCGCCTGCTCAGCGGGGGTTCTCTCTGCTGATCCCCTTTGAGCAAGTGGATGACAGGTCTGTGTCCGCTCCACTATGCAGAGCAGGCATGGACACAGCCCTCCTGTTCTTTATGGGGCGATCGGATGGAAACAAACTGCCAGTCCGTTTCCACCCGACTGTCACCTGATCCTTTCCGCCTTTGTCTATTTTTGGCAGAAAGGATCGGTTTGGACACATGTCCACTGATATCCGCCTCTCCAAAGAAAACAATGGCTGCTCCAATCAGGTCCACTTGAAGAACTGACAGGTGGACCATGATCGGACCACCCGTGTGAAACCAGCCTAAATCTCCCCCACTGAGTCCCTAACCTAAACAACATTCCGCCAGTGAAGTCTAAACTTTGCATATGCATACTTGTTCCAGATCAGGGACTTACAAATTAGGAAGAGATAAGGATGACAACCCTAGAGCTTGCTCCTTTACAACCAGGTCAGTGATTACACATATATTTAGGTCATGGCAGGTTACCTTTTTCCTTCTTCAGGTCAAAGCGTAATACCTTAAAAAATGGTGTGCCTGGGATTTTACATACTCCATAATGCTGACATCACAGCTTATATCAAACAAAAAAATAATAATTGAAAGTGCCTGTTACTTTTTTTTAATGGTTCAGACCTGTCCGGCTATAAAATACAGGCATAACCCAATGTCCTAGGAAGGAAGATTCACGGCAAAAAATCAGAATACTTCAAATTCTTCTGAAACTGCCTGTTGGAGACAGGGAAGCCCCAAAATACATTTATATTATCAAAGAGGGCTATTTTCCTGAAAATGCATCTTAGTTAGGTTGTAAGAGCCATTTGGGTGTGAACAGCGTATAACTGAGTTCTCCTTTAGGAAAGAGAGATAAAAGACAGAACAGACATCTGGTTCCAGCTGTAAAATTCAATAGCCCTTACACCATGCACTTTCCATGATGACGTCATGCCTAGGTTACAAGTATATGAGGCCCATAACTCGAAATGTACAAGAATTTAATAAGTCTGGTGTTAAGGCAATTTGTCATGGGATATTTGAAGTATAAATCAAACTAATGGAGTAATTTTTTTTTTTTTTTTTAAAGCACGTGAACCTATATAATAGCTAATGGCAGAAGTGGAAAAGAAAAGAGAGGGGGGCCTGACATTAAGACCCTAGCATTTTGGAAATCCAATATGTATTGACCTGTATACTATCTTAGTGCAGAGATCTGGTGTCAGCAGAATGTATCCTTGTATAGGAACTGCTCATTACAGGTTTTGTGAGGAAAGCGCATTGTCTGTGAAGCTCCAGGACCCGATCAGCTAGAATTGCTCAGTAATCAATACTCAGAGCGACTGATGGCCTGGCTCACACACAGCACACAGCTGTGGCCCTCGACTCTCAATGACTTACCAGTAATTAGGGGAGACTGCTTAGAAGCAGAAGAGTGCTCACTCTCTTCTCAATCACTGGAAAATCTTTTAACAGGCTCCCTTTAACCCCTCCATGCCGAGAAATCATATTTTTGACAATGCTAAAGGCGGTGCTTGCGCTTGTTTAGGCTCTAAGTGCCTTTTCATTTCAACAATATGTATTGCAACTGGAGTTAGAGGGATCTGTCAGCTGGTGGGTGTTTCCTATTGTTTTAACACACGTTCCCTATAAATATGAGTGGCACAGTGGCTTAGGTGGTTGGCACGTAAACCGTACAGCACTACAGCACTCTTGATTTGAATCTTAGACCCCCATACATACTATTAGATTTTCTGCAGATTTTTGTCTTCAGATTTACCAAAACCATATAATGGGGGGGGGGGGGGGGGGGGGATTTACTAAAATGGGAACACTTAGAATCTGGTGCAGCTGTGCATGGTAGCCAAGCAGCCGCTAACTTCAGCTAACTTCAGCTTGTTCAACTAAGCATTGCCAAGAAAACCTGGAAGCTGGTTTCTGTGAAGAACTGCACCAGATTTTGCATGCTCCAGTTTTAGTAAATCTCCCCCAATATGAGGTCAAACCTTAATGCCGCGTACACACGGTCGTACTTTTCGTCTACAAAAGTCAGACAGCCTGTCCGACAGACTTCCGGCAGACTTTCGGTGGACTTGCGGCGGACTTGCGGCCTACTTTCTAACGAACGGACTTGCCTACACACGACCACACAAAAGTCGGTCGGATTCGTACGTGATGACGTACACCGGACTAAAATAAGGAAGTTCATAGCCAGTAGCCAATAGGTGCCCTAGCGTGGCTTTTTGTCCGTCGGACTAGCACACAGACGAGCGGATTTCGGGGTCCGTCGTAGTTACGAAGTAAAGTTTTAAAGCATGTTTCAAATCTAAAGTACGTCGGATTTGAGGCTAAAAAAGTCAGTTGAAAGTCCGGAGAAGCCCACACACGATCGGATTACCAGCCAGCTTTAGTCCGTCAGCGTCCGTTGGACTTTTGTAGACGAAAAGTACGACCGTGTGTACGCGGCATTAGAGTTTCAATTTGTATGCAATCAGGCAGGCCTTTGCACTACATGGTTTTGGTAAATCTGAAGACAAACATATGCAGAAAATCGAATAGTGTGTATGGGGCTTTACTATGTATCATGTGACTACATCAAGTCAACTCAGTCTCTCTAATCTCCATCTCAGTAGCATTTCCCTTAGTAAAAACTAATGCTAATTGTTTTAATAGCAGTTGTATAGTGATCTCTAAACTTAATATACATTTTTTTGTTATGACCACCAACAAAAATCACTATGCTGTGCTTCTGGGCTCTTTAATAGCCCCATAGTGGGGGGTAGGGGGGGTATTAAAACTGGAGCATGAAAAATCTGGTGCAGTTTTGCATAGAAACCAATCAGCTTCCAGGTTTTATTGTCAAAGCCTAATTGAACAAGCTGAAATTAGAAGCTGATTGGCTACCATGCACAGCTGCACCAGATTCCGGGTGTTCCAGTTTTAGTAAATCTCCCCCAAGTGGGCTATGCCTTTATTTAAGTCCATGGACATCTACTGTCCTTCTATGGGTAGGGGCATTAGGCAAACAGGGCATTTTCTAAATGCTAGCTGCAGTAATGTATAGCCGGGACATGACAGATCCCAGGATCCAGGTACCAAACCTATTTGAGCCTCTTCTATTATTATGAGTCAAACCACCTGGCTTCTGAACGGACTGATTCCCAAAGTCCAATGGAATGTGTCCATACCTGCTGTTAGAATCCAAACTATAAATAATAGAGGATGTCCTAATGGTTGCTAAAAATACTACATACTGAATGTTGCCTTTGGTCTTGTATGAAATTTTTATTAAACAACATGGCAGAATAAATCAGACATATGATAGCTTTAACATCATCAGAAGTCATATCTGAAAGTAAAGTAAACTTATAACAAACCCAACCACTGCAAAGTAAACCAAGGACTAAGAACCACATCGGCAGTTCATAGTGTATTAAAAAAAAAAATCTTAAAAATTAGGTTTATATGCAGAGAAATCTACGTTTGAATATGCAAATATCGGCTTTTGGACAAAGTTGTCATCTGTCTCTTCCCTCCACTTCCCATAGCTCTTCACATCACTTTGCGTGAACTCCCCCTGGCCATGCTGCGGCTTGTGAACTCTTGCTATCTTACCTGTATGGAATCTGTGCTCATGCCAAGACTCTGATATTGTAGCCATTGTTGGTGCCGCCACATGGAGCATAGTGAAACACAATGGGAGCATGTTTTGGAAAAACAGACATTGGAGGTTTACAATGAATAGAACAGAATGTTAAGAAAATATTATGGAAAGGTTTGCTTTAATGTGGACTACTTTGAAATCTTAAGGCAGACTTCTGTTTGGTTGATGTGGGTTTTGCCTGTATTTTGCTACGGTGTCATGTCATAATGAACATCCTCTTCCTAACTTTTCAGCCTTACCGACTATGTGACAAGTGTGGTTCAAATACCTGTCCAGACCCACCCACACAATATAGATAATGAGTAATTTTTACAAAGTTGACCGGCCCTTGTGTTCTCCTAGATATGATCAGATCTCTCTTTAGAGTTTCTGGTGGGGAGGACATACACCCTTGTATCCAACCCCTCTTGGGTTTAAACACCATCTATTATTTTTATTATGAGCAAAGGTAACAAAACCATTCTGATTAGAGGCTTGGGTGAGGTGAGAAAGGGAAGAATGGGTAGCCGTACTAATTACCCGACGCTCGTTGCCCAGATCATTCCATCAGCAGCTTGGCGGCTACATGAAGTTTCAGCTGTTTGATAGAGAACTGATAAGACCTTTTGTTACATAAAGGCATGAGGGAGAACTAGCTGTGTCAAGCAAAATGCATCCCATCAGCCTTTCCCTGACATCCCAAATTCATTCCTTATGTAATTGATAATGGCCTTAGCCAATTATTTCACACATTACAATACACAGAGGTCCATTTTACAGGTTTTGCAGTGCTGTAATTAGCTATGCTAATATCTCATTTATTGGTCTTAATATTGCCGAACACCTTTTGCCATCCTGGAACCCACTAGAGCCCCATGGCCTGTCAGGATGGCTGATTATTGAGAAAGATAGCTTTAATCAAACATAATTGCAGTTAATTTTTTTCTCTCTCTCACTCTCTCTCTCTCTCCGTTGCCAGCATCTAATGCCACGGACTTCTTGATATTCCATTAAATTACAATTAAACAGCCTCCTTTGTTTCTGATTGTCCTAAACAACACCACAAACTTCTGTAGCCGTTTAAAAGAGAGCTGTTTGGTGGTAATTGCTTCCCAGCTCGCAAAGGGCCAATTTACACAATACCCTTGTAGAATTTAAACAGCTCATAATGTAATGGATATTACACCGGAGCCTCACACTACAATTAAAATGATTTTCATCCGATAGGGAAGCTTTGGATAATCGGCTTCATAAAAGTAAATATAAATGAACTAATTCATGGCTTAAATACACAAAAAATGGGTCAGGCTCTGGAAATGATTATGGGTGGGCAGTAGTGGTCTCAGGGTACTAGGAGTATGGGTTATAGGTGCTTTGTAATGTGCCCACGGCGTGGATGTGCTCTATATGCCCTCATTAATATGCAACATAATTTATGTGCTTCAGCCTATAAGATGTTTAGGATGAGTAAGCATCAGAGCTCTGATTAGTTACTGTTAGGTCATGCACATCATTGAGTTTTTCACAGTCATAGAAGTACCTAAATGTATTTATATATATGTATAATAATAATAATAATAATAATTATAATAATAATAATAATATATATATATATATATATATATCACCAAACTTTTTTTATCTTTGGATAAAGTAGGGAAGGATTAAACCCCAATGTCAGTCTATTTTTTACTGCCCTCCCCCCAGTTGGGAGATTTCCCCTCTACTTCCTGTACTTGAGACAAAACAGGAAGTGATGATGAATCTCTGAAAAATGAGGGGAAGTTGTCACCAGAACAGGTGCCGGAATTGGAAGAATTGCCCTTGCCTCTTGTTCTGGTGAAATCTCTAACTTTTTGGATATCCCAATATTTTCTATTTATGCGGCAAATGTCACTACTGCTAATTTACAGAGGACACAGGCAGCAATAAAGGCTTGGCAGGGATTCTATTCCTTCCCTTCTCTATTCAATAATAAAAAAAATGGTTATACATACACTTTAAGTAACTTCAAATGAGTTTGAACTAGAAAGTTTAAAGAAGATACGGCTAACCAATATTGCATGTAAACTGACCACAAAGAAAAAACAATTTTAGAGAAATAAACATTTTTGAGCATATGGTCTGATAGCTGTATAGGAATTAAATATGGTTACCCATACGGTCCCTTAGCCTCTTCAATATGTCATATTTGAGTCAAGAAAGAAACCTATTTTTCCCATGATGCAATATGCGCTACCTTTATTACTCTGGGTAAGCTGTGGTGTTGCTTGACATGATATATCTGGGACAGACATATAGGGGGTTATTTACTAAAGGAAAATCCACTTTGCACTGCAAGATCACTTGGAAGTAAAGTCGCTGTAGATCCGAGGGGGACATGCAAGGAAATCAAAAAACAGCATTTTAGCTTGCACATGATTGGACGATAAAATCAGCAGAGCTTCCACTCATTTCAGATCTACCCCTTAGATTTAGAGCGACTGCACTTCCAAATGCACTTACAGTGCAAAGTGGATTTGCCTTTGGTAAAGAACCCCCATAGTCAACAAATGTGCAGGCTCTCTGATATTGGATTGTATTATAGCTGTTCTCCTAGCAAGGAAAATAGTTATTAAACAATAATTAAGTCTTTATTTTTCTTACTGCTTTTTACATTAAACTGGACCTTTCAACTGGTTCCATATTTTAGTCATTGCAAAACGTGCACTTTTGCACAGATTGTAGAAAGTCAATACACTTGAAACAAACAAAAAAGCTTTGGTTAGCACTTACAACTATATGCTAAGGTATGCTAAGGTGTCAAGGTGCCCATTATCACTGAGCACTTGTTACACATAGAAACAACTTTTTACACAAAAGCTTCTTAGGAAATGCCAATCTGCACCATGGCTGCTCTATAAACATTGAGATGGCAGCTAGGAAAACACTGTAACGGAGGGCTGTACGCTTAGGGAATTAAGACACATGTCCTAACTTGTCATTTTATTATCAGCGGCTTCTGCCTCTCGATCAATTTTATGCTTTATACAGTCTGCTAAGAGTAACAATTCCTAAATGTAAACAGGGGGATGATAGCAGCGAGTGGAAAGGTGCAGTCTGTTCAATATTCAGGTGCTCTGTACCAAGAAACCGAAATGTAATTCTTAGGTCCAACCAACTGGATGCAGATATTTCACATTAGGCGTTGGAGGATCCTTTCAGCTCTCTATCTGTAATCTGAGCCATATGTATGTATATCTATCTATCTATCTATCTATCTATCTATCTATCTATCTATCTATCTATCTATCTATCTATCTATCTATCTATAAATGCTGTGTATATGTGCATGTATGTTTATACTTATTGTCTTGCAAGAAGACAATTCTCCTTAGGCTCAGATTTCCTGCAGATGGCATCTGGTTTTCCTTCAGAATTTACCTGCATTTTGCTGTATTCATTCTACCCTCTACCCTCATAAGCCCCCCCGGGCCTGCTGCAAATAAACTTTCCACAATATGACGTTGCCACCACCATGCTTCACAATGGGGATGGTGTCTTTGTGTGCAGTCTTTGGCTTATGACCAATTTGATGTTTTTTGTGAGTTTTTCAAGTTCAGTTATCGTCATGTCACTTTCTTCCAGATACCTTCAGATTCCTCCAGATATTTTCTGGCAAACTGTAGGTGAAATTACATGTGAGTTTTAGTTAACCCTGATTATAAACCACTTACTGAGAAATGAAAGCACTGTCCATGCTGGAAAAGTGGGTCCAAACATGCCTTGGGACTTTATCTCAGTTTGTTGCACTTTTGGATCAGGTAGAAGTTGCCATAAACTTTTTGGGTTTTCACTTTATTGTTCCATAGCTGATGACATCACTATCCAAGAACGAGGCCTAAGAGGCACAGAGTTGCTATAAGATGGTTCTCAGATGGGCATTTTGCTTTGCGAGAAAGTTTGTGTTTGTATATACTATGAGAACTTTTTAATTTTGCCCCTTTTTCTATTTGTACATAATGGCCCCCCATCTCCGCTCTAGCTATCGTTTCCTCAAGAAGGCTTTTCCATAGCTACTGCCTTACAGGGAGGCCTAGAGACTCAAGTACATAAAGGCTGTATTTCAAGGCTGATTTATTCTACCTACTGTGAAAGATTATGACTCTTTAGGGAAATACAGACAGGGTCAGGGAATTAGTATACATAATGGTCATTTTGATAATGGGCCAACAGATGCAAAGGGAAACATACTGTACACAATTACGTGTAATGCACTAATGACAGGTTGGAATTTGTATCGCCTCCCTCTCCACTGAGTCACAAATCCATGTTTAGGAGTAATACACACTTTATTGGTGAGAGAGCCAAAGATTTTCTGACACAAGGCTTTTTTTCCCTCCTCTTCCTCCCCTACTCTCCTAACAAGAGCATTAAATCCTTTGTGTGCCGGGGTCTGGGGAAGAGATATGTAAAGGCGCTTGTCAGATATTTTCTAAGAAAAAGCCAATTAAAGGGTAATAGAGCAAAGGATGAGAATTACCATTTGACTTGGAATGAGTGAATCTGTACGACTTGTATCTCGGCAATGGAATTACCAGTCAATGAATAACCATGTCCTAAGCAACTTGTACAATTAACGCTTCCATTGCCAGCAGGTCTTACTGCAATACATTTTTTTTTTTAATACTTAAAATAGGATTTGGGGATTCATAACACAATCTATATGGGTCTCTGGCAGTCTAGGCTTTAGCTATAAAGCATACACCATTACACACATCCCATTCTCAAGCTAGACATAGACATCAGATTACGATTAGACTTATGTGCATGATCTGACCATTTCTCAATATCCATAGCCACAGCAAAGGCTTTAGTCACTCAAGCATTCCTGCTTAGACATTGGAGCAGGCAAAGTGTTGCTTGGCAGAGAGTGGATAGTCCCTGCAGCTCTCTGGCCACTTTTCTCCAAGGGAAATAGTAGTGCTTGGGTTTGATTTTCTAGCCCAGTTGCATTATCTCCCAACAACAGTATCTGGGACTGTCTGACCTCCCCCCCTATAGGCTTTACTGTCACCCAACCAAGTTGAAAAAACCTGGACTTTCAGGCCATTCAATGTCAATGGGTATTACTGTGTAGCCTACAGATTGCTTCCATAGTACAGGTGTCTAAGTTTAGAATGAATTAGGTTCGCCTTGATTTATTCAGTCTTTAGATTAGACTTTTTGAATTATTAACTTTTTGACTGTTTTTGTCTGTTCAGACAGTACTGGGTATGTGCATGCATGTAGAGTATGTTTAATGCATATTTTTTGAAGAGAAAGGTCTAAGTTGATAGAAGCAACTGATGGGCCACTGATGACATTTAATGTTGATAGATAACTGCTTGGCTATCAAACATCTAGGATGGAAGACGGTTGTCATGCAAGGTCCACTAGGGCAGTGGTTCTCAACCTCAGTCCTCAAGTACCCCCAACGGGCCATGTTTTCAGGTTTTCCTTTACTTTGCACAGCTGCTTTAAATAAATATCAATGACATGGTATTGATAAGAGCTTTTTTATCTAAGGGAAGTTCCCAAAACATGGCCCGTTGGGGGTACTTGAGGACTGAGGTTGAGAATCACCGCACTAGGGCACCACTATGCAGCTTGTGTCGCTTTGCTTCCATCCTCCCCTGCACTAGCAGCACAGCAGCCAACCCCTTTGCACCCACCAGTGTGTTTGATTAAGATAACAGTGTAATGCCCCGTACACACGGTCGGATTTTCCGACAGAAAATGTGTGATAGGACCTTGTTGTCGGAAATTCCGACCGTGTGTGGGCTCCATCACACATTTTCCATCGGATTTTCCGACCCACAAAGTTTGAGAGCAGGATATAAAATTTTCCGACAACAAAATCCGTTGTCGGAAATTCCGATTGTGTGTACACAAATCCGACGGACAAAGTGCCACGCATGCTCAGAATAAATAAAGAGATGAAAGCTATTGGCCACTGCCCCATTTATAGTCCCGACGTACGTGTTTTACATCACCGCGTTCAGAATGATCGGATTTTTCGACAACTTTGTGTGACCGTGTGTATGCAAGACAAGTTTGAGCCAACATCCGTTGGAAAAAATCCCAGGATTTTGTTGTCGGAATGTCCGAACAAAGTCCGACCGTGTGTACGGGGCATAAGTCTTCGGTGTTGGGATCTGCTTATGTATGAACAGCTGTAAGCGGTCTTTCAACTAAGTTTGCATTAAAGCACTTGGAAAGTCTCTGTACTTTTAATACGTAGAGGGGTTCACATGTCAAGTCCTACATCAGATAAGCGCTGGAAAACACTTGCACATTCTTCCTGCTAAGCGCTAGTAAAATGATTTAATCAGAAAGGCGCAGCAGCTTGTTACATGCATAAGGTAAGGGCTTAAGAGCAGAGCCATTTGCAGATGAACCGCTTTTGCTAGCTTCTCACAGACATGACATTTGTTCAGAAGATTAGCCCGCTTGTAATGTGTGGCATAATTGCACTGCGCGGATGTCCCTGAAGTGAGAACCTAATTGCTTGACAGGACTATAAGTTTGAGGCACGTCCTCACCTTGTTAGGTCCTCTCTCTCTTTCTGATGCTGTTCAAATGAAGTCTGGCCGCAGGTGCACCTAATTTACCTCACAACACAACGTGGGCTGCGTAATTGCAGGCTAGTAGTTAGGAGAAATTGCTGGGTGGAATATCAAGTGACTTACTGTATGCTGATGGCATATGACTGTTTGTGTGCCATTGTCAGGGCAGATGTGCACAGGTTTCTTTTTTTTTTTTTTTTCAATATTGTCTTTAAAACTGTAAAAGATCTTGAATGTTGAAAGAACCACCAAACCTGATGTGAAAAACGTATAATGTGTGAAGGAGCTATGTCTGTTAAAATACACTAATAGTACATTTTTGATATTTTATCTTTTAGAAGTACACAACACAATTCCCCAGTGCTTAGCGCTATGTTTCAGAAAAGTGCATCTGCTTAATCTTTCTAGTTTAAAAACAAAGTTATAGATGCATGTTTTTTTGCAGCAGGCATCACATGCAATCCTGCTGTATGGATAGAGAGCACCAACTATAGAACTGTTTACTATTATTGCCTTTTTGTGGCTCTCAGTGCATACACATGGCAAGTAGCCAGCTGTGTTTAGCAAAGTCTGGGCTCTGCATGTTTATGCAGTACAGGGCAGTTTTGCATTACTTCCGGCTGTCATTATCTATATAATCTTGTGGTAGGTCCCAGTGTTGGCACTTCTGTTGGTTAGAGCAGCACCGCATGAGACAGATTGCCTTCATGTAACATGCAGCTGCCATGATGGACAAAAGAGGGAATTCTAGACCCCATTAAGCAAGATATTGTGCTGCAAGTTTGAAAATGACATGCTAAGCAATTGCTAGACTTGCCAGGCTTCACAAGTTTGTTGCACAATTGCAGCAAGTCCGCATTGCATGACTCCAGATCAACTTTCTTTGCAAACATTCTGCAAATCTGCTGCAAGTTCTTGGTTCAGTTTTGTTGTGCAATAGTCATCCCACCACAGGGGGTCGCTGTGGCTGAATTTTCATGCTGTAGACTTGCAGAGCTCTTGCTGTAGACTCACCACTGCAACTTTTCTCTTGCTATAGACTTGCCACGCAAATTTGCTACAAATTGGAAAAGTGTCAACTAGAACTTGTGCTTCAAGTGCTCTGCAAATGTACAACTTGCCAGTGAAAATGTGCAGCAAGTTAACAGACTTACAATTCAACACTGCCACAAGTTTGTGTTTTTCAAAATGTTTCTCAACACTATGGGGGTTAATTACGAAAGGCAAATCTACTTTGCACTACAAGTGCACTTGTAAGTGCAGTCGCTGTAGATCTGAGGGAGACATGAAAGGAAAATAAAAAACATAATTTTAGCTTGCACATGATTGGATGATAAAATCAGCAGAGCTTCCCCTCATTTCAGATCTTCCCCTCAGATCTACACTCAGATCTGTACTTGTGAAGTAACATTCTGTGATTTTAAATATGTGTTTTTCTATGTATTCAGCCTTGTTTTGGCTAAAGAAGGCTCACCAGTGACCAATCAAAACTGATTTTTCACATAGTGTTGTGACCTGTAGGTTATGCCTTTGGAACTCCTGCAGTAAGATCTCTATACTGAACCCAGCCATGGGACCTGACTTATACCTGTTGTGTTTGGTACAATGTAAAATATCAAGAGGGAGACCCCAGTGTAAATGGTCGTGGAACGTGGGCAAACCTGGGGACTCATTGCTGGGGTCCAATGGCAATGGGTGATTAGACCCATAGCCGATATGTAGAAAAAAAACTGAAATGTCAGTTTTGGATGGACTGATCCCTTTGTGTAACCACATCATTAACCCTTTCCCCCCAAGTTCTGTCCCATTTTGGTTTGACTGTCTCATATTTCAAACATATTAAAGGTTTTCCCTTCTCTTTCTCTTTCTCTCTGTAGATTCTTCCTAAAGTTTTTCCTCAAGTGTAATCAAAACTGCCTGAAGAATGCAGGGAACCCAAGAGATATGCGAAGATTCCAGGTACTCTGAGGAGAGACAGCCAGACAATGGCATTGTAATGACACGAGAACATTCTAGTTAGACACGGAATTTTGGCACAGTCAATGGCAATAATGTGTAAAGTACTCAAAGCAAGCTTGATATTGTCCATGGTAGCACACCAACACAAAAATAGAGCAATATGGAAAAGAGCGCCAAGGTGGAAGCCTTGACGGTTAAGAAGTTTTAAATGTCTGTGGGCCTGTGATGGACCGTGGCTGTTTCCTCTCATGGAACACTGTAGTAACATTTTTAAACTAATGGTTTATGTAGGCCAGTGATAGCTACTATAGATGTACTTTTGCATGGTGACCATGTTTTGTTGCTTAAATATGTGAAGCGTTGAGAGAGACCCTCTCACCCTTCTATTGACCCTCATTTCTTTTTTCACCAATCCACACCTAAAGAGCTCTGATAAATTCTGGTTTACTGGATATAGATCTTAAAGTCACAAGTCTACTATAAATAGTTTGCATCCCAGTGCTGGTTGGCCATCCTTGTAGATTATGCCTCTTGGTTAAAAAAAAAAATGTGATCAGCTGATCAAAACAGTCTGTCTGTGGTGTAATTAGCAATACAGTGGTCTTTATTTGTTTGACATTACAGGGGGTCCCCTAGTTACAAACATCCGACTTACAAAGGACTCCTACTTACAAACGGAAGGAGACAACAGGAAGTGAGAGGAAATCTACCCCTAGGAAGGGAAATTCACTCCTGTAAGAGTTAATATGGGAAAAAGGTGTCTCCACTGATGCTTTATCACCAAGGCTTGTTTCTACAACAGCCCAAAATTTTCAAAATCCAATTGTCATTGGGACAGAAAGTGAGGTGAAATCTTCTGAAGAGGGACATACACAGCAAAACAAATGTTACAGGGGTGTTAACCCTTCCTTATGTTATCCAAAAAGCTTAAAAATAGATTTTTTGGCTGGAGCTACACCTAAAAAATTTACCCGTTCCGACTTACAAACAGAATCAACTTAAGAACAAACCTACAGTCCCTAACTTGTTTGTAACCCGGGGACCCCCTGTATACAGTTTTGAGGAAAACGTCCATGTTTCCCCGTAAGATGACATTTTATATGACGAGGTAGTATGTTAACAACAATTTATTTATAGGGGGTACACATACAGGTATTCTGTTGTTTCAAAGGGGTCACAACATCAAAGAAGAATGTACTTTCTCAAACGTAGAGTCAAGGGAACCATTCCAATCCTGGTTTCCTTGCCATTGCTGTTGCTGAGTGCTTTAAATGGCTTCAGCCAGATCAAATATAGGCAGGGGCATCACTAGGGGGTGGCTTTTGGGGCTATAGCCCTGAATCTGGGGCCAATAGCCCCGAGTCTCTGCAGGGGTCCCCAAGGGGAGGAGAGGCTCCCTGGGGACTATTGTGTAAGTGGGGGGCTCTCTGGGGACCCTGATGCAATGGAGAGGCTCTCTGGGGATCTTGATTTTAAGGCAGAGGCTCTCTAGGGACCCAGATTTAAGGGGGAGGCTCTCTGAGGACCCTAATGTAAGGGGGGCTCTCTGGAAACCCTGATGTAAGTGGGGGGGGGGGGGGCTCTGGGTACCCTGATGAAAGGGGGAGGCTCTCTGAGGACTCTGATGTAAGGAGGAGGCTCTCTGGGGACCCTGATGTAAGTGGGGGCTCTCTAGGGACCCTAATGTAAGGGGGGCTCTCTGGAAACCCTGATGTAAGTGGGGGGGCCCTCTGGGTACCCTGATGAAAGGGGGAGGCTCTCTGAGGACTCTGATGTAAGGAGGAGGCTCTCTGGGGACCCTGATGTAAGGGGGGGCTCTCTAGGGACCCTAATGTAAGGGGGGCTCTCTGGGGACCCTGATGTAAGTGGGGGGCTCTCTGGGGATATATACACACACACATACGTATATTACTGTATATACATGTGTATGCCCGCCCAAGCGTATGACTTTCTTTACTACGCTGCTATGGGCTCTAGCCCCAGATCTTTTGTAGACCTAGCAACGCCCCTGAATATAGGTGTTTAAATGTACATAGATTTTTTTTTTGTGTCAGTTCATCTCTTGTTAGATATTCAGCTACATTTCTTTCCATTTTGTTTTTTCCTAGCTGTAATTTATACATCTTTCAGTTAAGACTTTATCTTAAAAAAAAAAACACACTTCAGCACACTCCAGCGAGCCTCTATTTCTCATGGATCTGAGCATCAAGTGCCATTGGTAATATTGATCCATGTGCACAGAGCAGAAGGTCAAGCCTGGGATGACTAGAAGTCTCCTCTTTGTCTTACTGATGCTTGTAAGAGGCATCACTCACCCATGATTCTGTGGTCAGCAGCAGAAGTGCTAGTTAGCAATGGGAGAGGAATGAAGCCCATTACTGCAGCTGTTTAGCCCCGCTTTTATATTTTTTAAGAGAAATTAGTCGTCAATTTATAGCATAAAAGCAGTTGTGTCAGACTGCCACTAGGTTCCATTTAAAGGGTTACCGGTAAGAAAGGAGTTAATGCTGAACAAGTTTCTCTTTTTATTTTTTCGGCTGATCTGTTATTTTCCCCTGGTGGCTGACCTATATATAAATTGACACAGCAAAGACAGTCATGTTTTCTCCATGTCTTTTTTTTTTTCCTTCCTTGTGTTTCATATAGTGAGGAGTGGAGTAGCAGCTAAAATGCTCAGTGCACTTTAGTATGGAAAGCAGTCTTCCTGTATTTTTTTTTGCAGTCCGATATTCACTATAGCAACGTAGCACTGAGGATGCTGACCTCTCTCAATTCTCCATCTCGGTTTACAATGCCCCCCCCCCCCCCCCCCCCGCCTTACTGTATTGTCTTGTGTTTGTGTGTTTTTGACTCTTAATCACCCTCGAGCAGTTTTCAAGCTGTGAAAAGAAACACATAGACTAGAAAGCGTAATAACTGATAACACATACGTGAAAAAGTAGGAATCTAATACACGTTTAGATGTATCAGTCAACTATACGGTAGCATAGGAAATGCTTTATCTGTAAACTGTGTTCACATTGTCATCCACTTAACAGATTTGAACTGAGATGGCCTGCATGGCTGATTACAAACCGGTGTAAAAGTGATCTCCCTGAGTTAGGGTAATAGCAGGTTAAGGACACATGATATTTACTACAAGAGCACACAGTATAGACAGTACGGCCTCTTTGTTCCCTTGATACTCTCACCTAACTCTTAGTGTGAGTGTGCCACATGGCTCCATCACAGGCACATATGGCTGGTTTGAGCTTATGGTTCCCCACCCAAAGAGGTAATCTTTAATGATACTTTCCTCTGTGGTGTTGATAAAAACCTAAAATAAATAAAGCCTATTAGTGAACACCACTTTCACACCATTTTTTTTGGCATCCACATTGAGCATAGACCTCCAAGACAAAAATAAAAAATGATGGCAACACTGAAAGGAAGCAGTTGGTTTCATTGGAGAGCTCGCTGGACATGTGAACATTTTATGTGATTGTTAAATTTGATTTTTTTTTTAAACTTTGCAGTTATTACATTTAACTTATGTTTTACACAGTTGTTTACTAACTACATTTGGCCATCAGCATCGGCCCTTGTCCTGGTGAAGCTTACACTCTAATATTTCTTCAACAGTCACATGAGAAACCTCTCATCAGTATCAGTCTACTTGGTAGCCTAGTTTAATCCTCCATTATGCTTTGACTCCAAATCCACTTATTTAATTTGGAATGGTGTATATCAGGGATCTCGAAACGACGGCTCTCCGGCTGTTGCGGAACTACACATCCCACGAGGCATTTGACATTTACAGACATGACTAGGCATGATGGGAATTGTGGTTCCTGGACAACTGGAGGGCCATAGTTTCGAGACCTCTGGTGTATATAACTGTTATAGGGCATTTTTTGGCTTCGGTTATCCGAGCGCCCAAAAAAGATCATCTAGTTAAGTTAGCGACAAATGAAACCTTGCTGAAAGATGTAGTTTCCATGCCTGGTCTGATGGGCTCTGAAGAGGGAGGATGACTGTCATGAAGTCAGTACTGGAGGTGTTATTTGTTAACAAGGTTGCGATGTGTAAATGCGCGCTCTGCTCTGCGGCAGCTGGAGTATAAGAGGACCCTATCCATCATTTATTCTATGGCCTCACTCTGAACCTGGCCAGCAAGAATAGAACTCTTTCACTCTCATATAAAGAAGGAAATTCCATTGACATACCAAGGTCAATCACCATCCAAATGAACTTGAGAATGGATACTTTTTTCAGGGCCTGGAAACACTTTCACCATTCATTTTCCCCATTCAAGATTTTCATATGCAAAAACATCATTACTGGTTGGTAAAAGAATTGACAGAAGTTTTGACAGTAATAGAAAGACTTCAGAATCTCGGCAGCTAGAATGTTTTGATTCGTAGCAGAATTTTCTTGTTCATTCATAAAGAAGTAATCTGAACATTCAGTGAACAGAGCAAATCCTTGATACCAACCATGTTATGTTGTTTTTGCATCAATCTGTATGCTTCAAGAAGGCCAAAAATGTACTGATTGTATAAAATATATAGTAAACTATATTGATATATAATTTGAAAACGGTTGACCATGCACTCCAGAACAAAAGCTTTTTCACATATTACTATTAGAGCTGGGCAATAATAGTTTTCAATGACCCTGAATAATGAGAGCTGGGGCCAAACTTTTTTAACCTTTGTTATTGCTGCCAATGGATGCAGACTTTTCCTAATTCCTTAAAAACGGCTACTTGCTCCTAGAATGAAGTGACTGACTACCGAACTGTACGTGTCCACCTCTGCTTAATGTGATTCTGTGGTCCTACTATATGACAAGCCATAAAAATGTGGCTAAATATTACCCGTTCATTGAGCTTCTCCTTAGGCATTTTAGCTCACTAGGATGATTATAAATGACATTTGTCCAATCCAGATGACTTGCCAGTAGCTAAATGGTTTACTATGTTTAGTCAATTTCCCATTGCAGATTGCTT
Source organism: Lithobates septentrionalis (assembly GCA_037952835.1). NCBI lineage: Eukaryota > Metazoa > Chordata > Amphibia > Anura > Ranidae > Lithobates > Lithobates septentrionalis. Next base: position 156,284 of record JBBDGP010000403.1, read on the forward strand.
GGCCAAAGGCCCCATACAGGGATAGTAAACTTAAAGCAATTTGTCCACTCACAATTCTATTGTTGATAAATAAGACAGTTCTGAATAAAGTTTAATTTTCATGCAAAGCAATGCTAGCCCAATCTAGTTATGTAAAAATGCCTGCTACATTTTGTTAGGGTGATGGTTTCCACACATGTGTATCAAAAAGATCACATATGTTTTAAGCATTTGTGTTGGCTGGAATGCATCCTTATATCCAAAAGCATCAAATAGGACCTGCCACGTGGATGCATTTCCCAAAAAAACAAACAGAAGACAAAGGAGAAGTAACCTGTATTGCTTGTGGTCTCCTTTCAGCTGATTATTGACTTATCATGCCCTGTTCTACACTACACTGGTGTTGATTTACTAAAGGCAAAGCCACTTTGCACTACAAGTGCACTACAAGTGCACTTGGGAGTGCAGTCGCTTTAGATCTGAGGGAAAGATCTGAAATGAGGGGAAGCTCTGCTGCTTTTATGATTCAATCATGTACAAGCAAAATGCTGTTTTTTTATTTTCCTTGCATGTCCCCCTTGGATCTACAGTGACTGCACTTCCAAATGCACTTGCAGTGCACAGTGGATTTGCCTTTAGTAAATAAACCTCACTGTGTCTTGGTGTGAAGGTAGCCATCTTGGTAAAAGGCAGGGCTTTGCTTTCACATACCAGAGCTGGCCTTCCAGGTGACTAGTGGGGCAAAATTAAAGAAGTAGCAGGAGAATTGCAGAAATTGCAGAACCTTAGAATGAATGAAGAAGGAGCAGGGAGATCCTTCAGTGCAGGTCCTCAGATACAGCTTCCTCTACAGTAAGGAGAACAGTGAGCAGCACAGTAGTGACATCACCAAATCTCACTCCACATCTCATGAGACTAGCAGTAACAAGCATAGGGACTTATAAGATCTCACACTGAAGATATGCAGTTATGAGGCTCCAGGTACTGGAGTCCCTGGGCACAAGAAGTGGACTGCTATTTTTCAGGAGGAATTAAAAACAAAAGGTACTTTTTTAAGGGTACACCTTAGGCACAATAAACATCACTAGATGTTCCCTGTAAAATAGTAAATCTCCACTTTATGGGTTCAGGTTTACTTTAAAGGATAAGTTCACCTTTTCAGAAAAAATAATAAATGCATATTTTTTTGCAGGTAAAAAAAAAATGTTAACTTATTATTTTTTGTTGCAGGAGCCTGTAAAGCATTTCACCAGCGATCAGCAGATCGTTGATGCCATGTGGGTCTCCTGCAGACCTGTCGGTGTATTTTCATTCTGGTACCTCGTACGAGGAAGCCGATACATGCTAACAGGAAGAATGAATGAACTACCACAGCGCTCACAGCGCCCACAGCACCGTGGTAGTTCATCGAAAACTACAAGCCAACAGCTGCAAAGGCTGACGGACCTTGTAGTTTTGTATTCACAGAGCGCTGTGAATGAGTGGCATGGCCGGGTATGTGGAGCCCTGCATGGTCCCCTTTAAAAAAAAATAAAAATTGACAGCTAGCGGAAGGAGAAGCACCCTCCGCTAGCTGACACAGCAGAGATTGGGGAGGTGCGGGGGGCCGGTGCATTCATAACATGTTACATGTTACACCCCGAATTTAAGTATAACATTTAACATGTTATGAAAGGTGAACTTATCCTCTAAGGCCCAAGAGAATCGTAGAGTTCTGTGTTACCATGAAATATCTTGTTTGTGGTTGTGTGTGGTTGATTGCTTAATGTGGCGATTTACCAAATTGCCTGTCCCTTTCTAAGCGCAACATTTCTATTTCTTTTTCTTTTTCAGGTTGTTGTATCAACAACAGTCAATGTGGACGGCCATGTGTTGGCTGTCTCAGACAACATGTTTGTACACAACAATTCCAAACACGGAAGGCGGGCACGCCGCCTTGACCCCTCAGAAGGTACGGCTCCATCTTATCTGGAAAATGGTAGGCATACATTTTCATGTCCTTTTTTTCCTTTGCAATGCTTTTTTTTTTTTAAACATCAAACTTTATTTTGACTACATGATTACATCTATTTTGTCACCTCAGTTCATTGATCAACAGACAGATGGGGATGTCATCATTTTTAGCACACTGAAGATCCAACTTGAAAAGTGAAAAAAAAAAAAAATGAAAAAGTCTAACAGCCATTTTATTCTATTTACTTTCAGCTCAGATATTTTCCAACCCGTTTCCCATTTCTCTAAAATCATTAAATATATATTTTTTTTATTCTTTTTGTATGTTTTCTTTTGGCTTCAGCTTTTTTTTGCAGCTTCATTTAATTTGATATTTCTTTTTGCTGTGGTCACAGAGAAGAGGTACATTCTTAATAAATGGTTGAGAAACACATGACCAAATCACAAAGGAATTTACAATGAGGTCAACTTCCTGTCACTGGGCCCTTGTATTGCAGATGGAAGAGTGTTTGCTAGGAGAAATCTACCATTTTTTTTTCATGTATCCTAAGTAATAGGCATGAATTTTTTTTTTTCTTTTTACACATTTTGGATAATGCTTTGGTTAATCTCTTTATTATTATAATTCCTGTACATGAGCAGCCTTTATATCCAACATTATGAAGGTTTAATCATTTATTGTAAACCTGCAGCATATGCAAAATGAATTATTGGCCGCAAAACATCTTTTAGAGTGAAATAAGATACTATCTGTCGTATTAATTTTCCAGCAAGCTGGAACATTTTTTGTTTCAAGCCTGAAAAACTTAGCAAAATAGCGGTCAGTCAAGTCAAAATGCACAGACCATCTATTAAAAAAAAAAATCATCATTAGAATTATGTGAAATTTGTCTCTGGAAAATCACACGATAATCACTGTTATGTGTAATATAATTTAGATATCAAAATAAGAGCGCAATTTACAATCTGCTGTGCTGCGCAAAAATAAACTAATTTGTTTTTCAGCAATAATGACTAAGGCAAAAGCGAACAAAATATAATAATTAGAGGTTGCCCTGAGCACAAAAGTCATTATGGTCTATGACGTATTGTTTATCCCTTTCATATGTGCTGAAGGTAGGTGTATGTTTTGCCTAGCAACCAGCACTAATGAGGTTCACAATTAAGAAGGTTGGATCCTCTCCCCTAGTCGTCTTCTTCCCTAGAGAGAGAGAACTGGCAACATTATAGGTTCAAGTAAAACAGCTCAAGCCCATGGTGCTAGGCATTGGGAGAGGTCCAAGCTCTGCCTCCCTCTAATGAGCTACTATAATCATAGCAAAACATAAGTATTTATTTTTGTAAACTGTATGAAAAAAAAAAAATTACCATCTGACTCTAAGCAGAAATTGTTTTTTTTTTTGTAAAATAAGGAACACTCGGTTTAAAATTGCCACATGAACCTTATAGAAAGCAAAAATTGCTCTGTCCCAAAGGACAACTGTGGATAATTTTGTTTTTCTCACCACTACAAAAGATGAGATTATAGGTAGAAAGCAGAACAATCATGGGCTCTTTATGTAAATTTTACATCTATTTGGGTTGGTTTGATCTTACGTAGGTAAAAGCAAGGACATGCCAACATGCTTGCATAGCTATTACTTAGTAGTTTCCTGATAGTGATCTGTATATTCAAAAAACAATTGCAAGGCCTGACTTGGTCCTATTCACTGCAGGTTTTCTTTTCAATCTGGGTATTTATTTTTATTTGGGGAGGGGGGGGGGGGGCTCCAAATTATTCATTTACTGCAAATTAAAGTCATCAAGAATTGTGACTTCTCAAAGGGGATAGAAAAAAAACAAGAATGAACATGGACATTAAATTGGTAGCCACTGGTAGACCCAAGATGAAAAAGAGAGCACTCAATTGAATAAAAATCCAAATTTATTAAACATCATATAAAACATATTAAAATAGAATATTGAAATACATATCAAAATTGTATGGTGTTGTCCCACCTAGGTGAAACCTATATGAACACTTGAGAAACCCTGTAGGTAAGCCCATAGATATGGTGGACTCTGAAGCTGGTATAGGCAGAAGGTCTTACATATCAGGCCCTGATATGTAAGACCTTCTGCATTTACCAGCTTTAGAGTCCACCATATCTATGGGCTTACCTACAAGGTTTCTCAGGCCCTGATATGTAAGACCTTCTGCATTTACCAGCTTCAGAGTCCACCATATCTATGGGCTTACCTACAGGGTTTCTCAGGCCCTGATATGTAAGACCTTCTGCATTTACCAGCTTCAGAGTCCACCATATCTATGGGCTTACCTACAAGGTTTCTCAGGCCCTGATATGTAAGCCCTTCTGCATTTACCAGCTTCAGAGTCCACCATATCTATGGGCTTACCTACAGGGTTTCTCAGGCCCTGATATGTAAGACCTTCTGCATTTACCAGCTTCAGAGTCCACCATATCTATGGGCTTACCTACAGGGTTTCTCAGGCCCTGATATGTAAGACCTTCTGCATTTACCAGCTTCAGAGTCCACCATATCTATGGGCTTACCTACAGGGTTTCTCAGGCCCTGATATGTAAGACCTTCTGCATTTACCAGCTTCAGAGTCCACCATATCTATGGGCTTACCTACAGGGTTTCTCAGGCCCTGATATGTAAGACCTTCTACATTTACCAGCTTCAGAGTCCACCATATCTATGGGCTTACCTACAAGGTTTCTCAGGCCCTGATATGTAAGACCTTCTGCATTTACCAGCTTCAGAGTCCACCATATCTATGGGCTTACCTACAGGGTTTCTCAGGCCCTGATATGTAAGACCTTCTGCATTTACCAGCTTCAGAGTCCACCATATCTATGGGCTTACCTACAGGGTTTCTCAGGCCTTGATACGTAAGACCATCTGCATTTACCATCTTCAGAGTCCACCATATCTATGGGCTTACCTACAGGGTTTCTCAGGCCTTGATACGTAAGACCATCTGCATTTACCATCTTCAGAGTCCACCATATCTATGGGCTTACCTACAGGGTTTCTCAGGCCCTGATATGTAAGACCTTCTGCATTTACCAGCTTCAGAGTCCACCATACCTATGGGCTTACCTACAGGGTTTCTCAGGCCCTGATATGTAAGACCTTCTGCATTTACCAGCTTCAGAGTCCACCATATCTATGGGCTTTCCTACAGGGTTTCTCAGGCCCTGATATGTAAGACCTTCTGCATTTACCAGCTTCAGAGTCCACCATATCTATGGGCTTACCTACAAGGTTTCTCAGGCCCTGATATGTAAGACCTTCTGCATTTACCAGCTTCAGAGTCCACCATATCTATGGGCTTACCTACAGGGTTCCTCAAGTGTTCATATAGCTTTCACCTAGGTTGGACAACACCATAAAATTTTGATATGTATTTCAATATTCTTTTTTAATATGTTTTATATGATGTTTAATAAATTTGGGTTTTTTATTCAATTGAGTGCTCTCTTTTTCATCTTGGGTCTACCAGTGGCTACCAATTTAAAGTCCGTGTTCATTCTTGGTTCTTTTTCTTTGCTTCTATTTGGATGTGGTGCCACATTCTGAGTCATGTCTCAACCACATTTTCACTATATTCTCAAAGGGGATACTTTATTCTGTTTTTAATGTCGGTAAACCATTTTGGACAACGGAAAAGTTTACATACAGTAAAGGCGGACATGTCTTTCACAATTTGTACAATTTTTTTTTTTTTTCTTACAATTGTGTCCATGGCATTTTAGAGAGTAGTTCCAAACAAAAATCTAAGTTAAAATCCCCATGCATGCGTAAAATAAAAAGCTTTTTTTTTTTCAGCTAATGTTCTGTATATGTACCTGCATGCATCCCTTTCCTGCTAACACCTCATTATCCAATAATCTAATGTTCGCCAGCAGTACATATACACTCCAACCCAAATCATTTCCAAGTAGACTAATTCCCCCTGCTGCTTCAGTGGACAGCTGCCATGGAAAATCTCCCGTCTTCACAATAGCATGGCAAATTATTGCAGTAGTAAAAATGAAGAACAGAAAAAAAAAAAAAAAAAAAAAGAGACCCTTCGTTGGCATTGCAAAATAGGTTATTTTACAATATTGTATTTTTTTTTTTTCTTGTCACTTTTTCCAGAAATGACTTACTAAACTGTATAAACCTTAAGCAACTTGTATCGTGGCAGCACCAGGCCTGCAGCACAGAAGTGATTTGCATGCCAAGTACTTGTAATGCAGTTAGTTTTATGCAATAACGACAACTGAATCCAGGCTGCAGGGTTTTAGTGAGTTAAAGAGAACAGATGGCCCTAGGAGAGGTAAAAGGTATAATCCTATCAGCTGGAGTATCTGCCAGCCATCTGGACATCCTAAGCACAATTACAAGACATTTTAGCAGGCAGAACAAAGGAGTCTTCATGAGGCAAGATTAGGCCTGTTTGAGTGTCTCAATATTGTGAATTCAGAAAAAGGTGACAAATTCTGTGATATTACTCTTGAGACCCCGAGATGATTAATCAAGACCTACTATCGTGAAGATGTTTACTAATAAAATACTTGATCTGAATGAAATAAAAAAAAATCTATTAAATAAAATCTATTTATAATGCATTCTAGAATTTGTCATGCAGCAGAGGGTACAAATATCCCAGCTGGTTTTGTTTAAAATCACAGGGCACAGGGAGTTGACGGGCAGTAACCAACAGCAACCAGATGGCAACACTGGGCAGCCATATATAAGCTGATTTTTTTTTTGCACTGACTATAAGGCTAAAATAACCATCACCTCAAAACTAGAATAAGCCACCAGATCTGACTGGAGTTGTAAGGCAGAAGGTTTTTTATCTTAATGCATTTTATGCGTTAAAATAAAAACCCTTCTGTGTGCAGCAGACCCCCTTCACACTTACTTGAGGTCCCTCTCTGTCCAGCGATGTCCACGAGTGCCTCAGCCACCCGGAAATTCTCCTTCCTGATTGGCTGAGACACAGCAGCAGTGCCATTGGCACCTGCTGCTGTCAATCAAAATCAGCTAGCCAATCAGGGGACAGGGGTGGGGCTCGGCTCGGGTGCCCCCATAGCAAGCTGCTTGCTGTGGGGGCACGGAACAGGAGGGAGGGGCCAGGATCACAGGAGAGGGACCCGGGAAGACTTAAGAAGAGGAGGATCCAGGCTGCCCTGTGCAAATCCATTGCAATAGAGCAGATAAGTATACCATGTTTGTTATTTTTTTAGGAAAAAAAAATGAGACTTTACAATCACTTTAAAGTGATTGTAAACAATCATCTTGTAAAACAACCAATTCAGTTTAAAAAAATAAATGAAAAGCAATATAGCTATAGATATAAAAAACATTATAAATACCCTTTTTCCCTTTTTTTATAAGAGTTCATTAATAAAAAAAATAAATTGTTGGGACTTTGTATGAGACAACAACTGCTAGAGAGTTTGTATTTCTCCATCCCTGAATCATAGAAAAAGGGGGGGGGGGGAAGGGGAATGGTGGGACTTTATATGAAGCACAACACCAAAACCAGATGAATCAATTGGTAGATACTATTTTCTACATAGTATCTACCAATTGATTCACCTGGTTTTGGTGTTGTGTTTCATATAAAGTCCCACCATTCCCAATTTCCCCCCCCCCCCCTTTTTCTTTTTTTTATAAGAGATCACATTCCCTCTGTTCTCAGTTGTATAAGAGCTGGGGGAGGAGAAGCAGCAGCACACTGAGCTTCCCAGTGAATGACTGTGCAGCAGTGGCATTTCAGAACAAGTCTGATCATTGGAGGAGACCAAGCTGAGTTCCTAGAACAGCTAGAGAACTGACCATGGTGTGCTCTCCTTGTTAGTGTGGTCAGTTTTTAATAGGAAAGCAAGGGGTCTAGCAGGAACACCAGGGATTTCACATAAAGTAAGCAATAAAAAGAGAACAGATACTTTCTCACACAAGTACATGGTACAGCAGCCACATATCAGAAATATGAAGTGTTGGGGTAACAAACAATTTAAGCTTGGATTTAGGCAACCTGATCTTAAAGGATAAGTTCACCTTCTAACAATAAATAATAAATGCACATTTTTGTGCAGGTAAAAAAATGTGCATTTCTTATTTTTTAGTTTCTGGACCCTCTAAAGCATTGCACCAGCGATCAGCAGATTGCTGGTACCATGCAGGTCTCCTGCAGACCTGTCAGTGTATCTGTGTGCCCATACATTCTGTAAAGGCAAGCAGATACAATCCGACAGGAAGACCAAATAAACAACCACAGTGCAAAACAGCACCATGGTAGTTCATTGAAAACTAAAAAGCCGACAGCTGCAAAGGATGTTGGGACTTGTAGTTCTCCATTCGCAGAGAACTGTAAATGAATCTTTTTAAAAATTGTGATAGCGGCGAGAGAAGATCCCTTGGTAGCTGTCAGAGCGGGGGCCGGTCCATTGGGGGAGAGCGGGGGCCGGTCCATTCCTAACATGTTACATGTTACACCCTGAACATGGGTGTGACATGTTACGAAAGGAGAACTTATCCTTTAGGCAAACTTGGCTGAGCTAGGAAATGTTGAAAGAAACCTTGTTTGGTCCTGGCATATATTGGATATTTTGCAGGGACTTAAAATAGGATCACAGGTGTGTTTATTGTACTATGGATTTTCCTGTCCACATGATAACTGGGTGGATTGTGATTGGTTTGGATTGTTCAAAGCAACCTCTAAAATACATTTGTACACCACTGTGCCCATGATTACTCCATAGACCATATGAGTGCTGAAGCAATAATTGGAGGTGATCTGTAAATATCCCAAATAGCAAGCTATTGTGCTGTAAGTTTGAAAATTACTTGCTAAGCTATTGCTAGACTTGCCAGGCTTCACGCGTTTGTTGCACAATTGCAGCGAGTCCAGATCAACTTTCTTTGCAAACATCCTGCAAGTCTGCTGCGAGTTCTGGTTCAGTTATGTTGTGCAATAGTCATCCCACCACAGGGGGTCATTGTGGCTGAATTTTCATGCTGTAGACTTGCAGAGCTCTTGCTGTAGACTCAGCAATGCAACTTTGCTCTTGCTATAGACTTGCCATGCACATTTGCTACAAATTGGAAAAGTGTCAACTAGAACTAGTGCTTCAAGTGCTCTGCAAGTGTACAACTTGCCTGTGAAAATGTGCAGCAAGTTAACAGACTTACAATTCAACACTGCCACAAACTTGTGGCAAGTTGTCCTTGCTATCTGGGATGGTTCCAGCGCACAAGTAGTCATTTAGGGAAGCGACCCTTCATTACCAACAATTCAGGGTCTTGCACAAGTAGAACACAAGTGTAGGCAAACTCATTCTTGCACCGTGATAAAACACCTTCTGCATCCTTCAAATGCTGGAAACATTGTTAAAGTTTCAAAGACGATAGTAGAATTTCTGGTGTGCCGGAAAGCATTTGTAATGGTGACATTACTGTATAGCCTGACCAATTATTGAAAGTTTGAAGTTTTTCCTTACCAGTAATCATCCCCATAGCATTCGTTTCTAATTGGTTGCTATGGGTTAATGCAGCTTACTGCTCATTATTTAATACAACCCTCAGTCATACATGCTTTGCACAACTATGGAAGCATATACAACAATGCGAATAAAATATTACAGATCTACGCGTTGAAGGTAATTAATGAGCATCAAACGAGCAGGCGACACCTACAGGATATCAAAGCTACTCCCTTCTTAATTAGCAAAAACACACCGGTAATGGTTAGGTGCTCCAGAATTTTAATGATCTCTTGGTGGCATTCCCTGAAAGGGTCTCTGATCAGCCAGCGCTGTAGTTATCCATGTGTGTGGGTTGCCTTTTTTTTCCTTTTTTTTTTCCCAACGCCTAAAACACAGGCAAGGGGAAATGTTTGCCTTTTTGCTGCTGCTTACTGCCCCCCTCTTTATCATCTGTTTATTGTGCCCCGTATATCATTAAATCTCTCACTCAGTCTGTGTAATTCATTTTGCTATGGTCCCCATTGAACACATGTTCCTTCTCTATATGTGCATTGAAATGTATGCAAATACAGGCAGAAGGAGGCTGGCATTAGGTCCACGCTCAGGCGGCTTCTGTGTTTCCCAGTCACAAGCTCTAGACATTCCTTGAAGATATGTGTTTTCACTGGGACCCAGCTGCTAGATAGCAGAAGCTCCTTGTGCTGGCCATAGATCCGAAGAGAGGGCTTTTTTTTTTTTCACCCCCTTTTTCCCTTCCAAAGTAAATTTGTTTACTGTAATTTTTTTTTTTTTTTTTTGGAGAATTATTTGCCATAATTGGCAGTGCTGATGAAGGTCATTCCCAGTGAGGAGACTTGTCAGTCTTTAGAGAGCTGATCCTTTTCAAATGCTCTCCATGCAATTAAGAAAAGCAAATGTCATTTGGAAGCCTCAGAAATGAAAATTTGTATGAACTTATTAGCATGAAGTCAACAAGCGCTAGTTAAGGGCAGGTTCTCAGTGTGTGCTCTGCTCCTCTGCTGCAGCAGGGGTATGCACGTGGAATGAGCAAATAGAACCTCCATTGGTCCAGCATCAAAGCAAACAAAGGAAGGGTGGCTTGTAGGGAAGAGGGGGGGGGGGGGGGGGTTCTAAACAATAATGGCTAATGGTGATTAGCCACAGCTACAGAAGGAGCACCTTCTCTGCACATGTACATGTATGATTGAATCACACTAGGGATAACCTTGAGGATAATATATGACAACAGTGGTCAGTAACCTATAGCAACCAGTAATTGCACTTTTGCAGCTTAGGCCAAGCATTGATACTAAATGTTGTTCAGCAGTACAGGTACAATCTAACCATAAAACTGCTTTTTACTGTTTTCGTGCCATGAATACAGATGTCCATATGTAGTGCAGACATACCTCGTTCTGAACTTACATGGGGGGGGGGGGAACCATTAGGCTTCATGTACACATAGCCTATTATGACCACCGGACGCGGAAAACACAAAACCTGGCAAAACTGCGGCTATATCGCAGCGTTTTTTAGCCGGCGGTCAAAACGTTCCCAGGCTGGTTGAACCTCCCCTAACCGCAGCAGCTCCTAAACGATCCTAAAAGCCTATGTGTCACATAGGCTTTTATGGAGTTGACTTTAGGAGCTTTGGCAAAAAAAAAAGATGCCAAAAGCTCCTAAACTCAAGTTTATGAGTCCTTATTGTCCTGAAAAAGAAAAAGCAACCTAACTGTCTAAGGCCTCATGTACACTGCTGCTGGTAAACGGACGTTTAGGAGCAGTTGGGTGTTTTTTTTTTCAGCTGCCCCTGAACTCTTCCTCTATGATATCTAATAAGCTTATGTACGCTGAGTCGTTTATAGTTGTTTCCAGGCAGTTGAGGTTAGAAGCATTTTTTGGAAAGCAAAAAAATGCGTTCAGGACAGTTTTGAAGTGCCAAATGCCTGTAACAGCTTGTAAACACGTGTAAATGCGGTAACTCGCGTTTAGCCGCGTTTAGTTTTCTTTTTTGTCAAAAGTTTTTATTAATACTACAGGTAATAACAGGTATGTCAATCCCACATTTAGTTTTTAATGGAGATATATTTCTAGCCATTTGCATTGCTAAAAGCCCTTCTAAATGCAAACGTGTCTAAACGCGTCTAAATGTGGCTAAACGCGGCATGACGGACGTTTTTAAACGTCGGTTACTAGCTGTCAAGTCCATCGTTCAGGAGAGGTTTTAAAACCTCCCGTGTACATGAAGCCTAAATGTCACCTCCTTTAGAAATGATCAGCTGATTATGTCTTCTGGTACCTACATAGCTTCTGGTACTGGTTTGCTGCTCCATGTGGCTGAAATTAGCCAGGTTGGGTTAACTTCCTGTCCTTTACATAGTTATTTTAGAATATGCTAATGTTTTGGTTATTATGAACTTTTGAAAACCACTACTTTTTGCACATAGGTCCATTAGTATACAAAAGTAACCAATTCCAAAAGTTCTGGGCAGGTGCCAGTGCAGAGTAAGAAACGGGGAGTACTCGGAATGGTCAGGGGCGGGTAGTGGGGACCCCCAGGGTTCTGTGCTGGGACCAATCCTGTTTAATTTGTTCATAAACGACCTGGAGGATGGGATAAACAGTTCAATCTCTGTATTTGCTAACGATACTAAGCTAAGCAGGGCAATAACTTCTCCACAGGATGTGGAAACCTTGCAAGAAGATCTGAACAAATTAATGGGGTGGGCAACTACATGGCAAAGATTCAATGTAGAAAAATGTAAAATAATGCAATTGGGTGGCAAAAATATGAATGCAATCTATACACCGAGGGGAGAACCTCTGGGGGAATCTAGGATGGAAAAGGACCAGGGGGTCCTAGTAGATGATAGGCTCAGCAATGGCATGCAATGGCAAGCTGCTGCTCACAAAGCAAACCAAATATTGGCATGCATTAAAAAGGGGATTCATTCCAGGGATAAAACGATAATTCTCCCGCTCTACAAGACTCTGGTCCGGCCGCACCTGGAGTATGCTGTCCAGTTCTGGGCACCAGTCCTCAGGAAGGATGTACTGGAAATGGAGCGAGTACAAAGAAGGGAAACAAAGTTAATAAAGGGTCTGGTGGATCTTAGTTATGAGGAAAGGTTGCGAGCACTGAACTTATTCTCTCTGGAGAAGAGACGCTTGAGAGGGGATATGATTTCAATGTACAAATACCATACTGGTGACCCCACAATAGGGATAAAACTTTTTCGCGGAAGGGAGACTTGTGGCCACTCATTAAAATTAGAAGAAAAAAGGTTTAACCTTAAACTACGTAGAGGGTTCTTTACTGTGAGAGCGTCAAGGATGTGGAATTCCCTTCCACAGGCGGTGGTCTCAGCGGGGAGTATCGATAGTTTCAAGAAACTATTAGATAAGCATCTGAACGACCACAACATACAGGGATATACAATGTAATACTGACATAAAAGCACACACATAGGTTGGACTTGATGGACTTGTGTCTTTTTTCGACCTCACCTTCTATGTATCTATGTAACTAAATCATAATGAAGTCCTATAGAAAGTCCAGGAACCGAATCCCAGAATAATCAAAAGGACCAAATAGTGAAGAAGATTCCTTATGAGCAGTAAAAAGATGTTCCTCAATCACCTCGGGTGACAGCCCCCACCACCGACAGTAAAACTGACCGCTCTGGCCTTTGTTGTAGGCAAAGGACAAACTGCAAAGTGTGTTAGCTCAAAACAACCAATTACAAATCATTTTTTGTTGCTTTGATGTTTCTGAGCAGATGAAAAGTGAAGTATGATTGGTTGATGTGGGTTTCAGCATATCTGTACTCTTTGCAGTTCCTAATTAACGAGCTTGAAAGAGTATTTTCCAGTTAAAATGAGTGGAATTTAAATGAGGCGTGAAGCATTTTCACCATATTAGCTTTACCTATAGCCATAGTGCTAACAACTTAGCCCATTTCAAGCGTACACACACACAGCATTCGTCCCCGGGCTAAAAAATGGATGTCAGCAAGCTTGGCGCCCACCAAAAGACACAACTATAGGAACGACAACAAAAAGAGCATTTAGATTGTCTTGAGGACAATCAATAATACAGCACTGTCAAAACCAACCCCTGCAGGTGAGATATAGAGCAGCAGAATTCACTGGTAATAGGCGAAAGTGTATATCTTAGGATCTGCTCCTTTGCATGAAAGTCAGCATACAAAAGACCATCAAAGCTGGTAAAAAAGGTCTGTCAACACCGTGTAAAAGAAAGGCTGATCAAAGTAGAGAACAAAGCAAGTCTCACAGAGACTGAGCAGCCTTCAGCCTGAGAAGAGTCACAGTTTTACTGGCTGCTGTGAGCCTGGAGTGACTGGAGCTTTCGCTGCTACTGCTGCTTGCCTGCTCCTCCACCATTGTAATAACTCATGCAAATGTGAACACTCCAGAGACAAAAAGAGGTCAAGTAAATGGCCCAGGGATTCATGTCGACAAACAATATTAGATGTAAAATGTGTACCTTTGACAGAAGTATTAATATAGCCCTTTTGATTTTTTTTTTCTTTCCTCTATGCATGAAAACCGAAAACTAAGTAATTATAGAGTGGCAGAGGAAAATTAAGATTTGAACCAAAGGCAAAGATCGCTGGTGGGAGGGAAAAAAAAGGACGGGGACAGAGGGGGGGTTTAGAGAATCGCCAACCCAATTAGCCGCTTATAAAGAATCAAGAATCCGAACATTTGCTCTTCCATTTTCACTCAACAAGGCCGTGATTGACTGTGCGTAGATCTGTACAGTAAGGCAGATAAATCGCCATGCCACATGCACGCAGCGCTTAATCATTTGTAATAGCCATATTTGCTTTGACACGTAATTTGCCGTACTAAGCCATTTTTCTTGTTCGCTAGCAATCTACTTGGCCTTTGCTTTATAAAACATGTAACAGTTTTCTTTAAATACATTTCCATGCTGATGTATGAGCCCTTTTTTTATTTATTTTATGTAGACAGAGTTCAGCAGAAACAACAACAACAAAAAAAAGAATCATGCATTTGATTTTCTTCTTTTCCACGTTTTTATTATTTTTTTTTACCTATGATTTGTCATTTGGCATTGAGATTTAGTGTAGGAAATAAAAGAGGGGGGAAAAAAGTCTAAAAACTAAAATTCCTCTTTGTTCTTTTTTTTTTTTCTCGGTTTCCTCTTTGCACAAGTAGCTACACCATGCATAAAAGCGATCAGTCCCAGTGAAGGTTGGACCACGGGAGGAGCCACGGTCATCATTATTGGAGATAACTTCTTTGATGGGTTACAAGTGGTATTTGGAACCATGTTGGTATGGAGCGAGGTAAGCACTGAGAATCAGCTGGCTTTGAACTGTATGTAGCGTGTTCTTACTGATTCCCAACAAGCTGTCGATACTCAATTGACAAGCTGTATCAGGAGGATTTATTTCAAACTCCTTTTTTTTAATCTGTGAATTTGCAAGTGGCTGTAGGGTTGGACAGTTGGGAAAACAGAGCCAAGGAACGTCTGGGCCCCCTAGTGGAATGTTGCAATAGGCCTTTAAGCACAATTTGACCAATTAGTGCTTTTTCTTAAAAAAAAGTAACTACAGCAGGCATTTTGCGGCCATATGGAGACAATTTTCATATAAATTATGCCCTGTGGCCTTTCCTGAGAACCAAATTCAGGGATCACTTACACACATTTTCCCCCAAGAAACCTTTACTAAGGTTTTGACGGCATTATGCTGATGTATTGTGCTGGTGGTGTCCATTATATTAGAAATATATTGGTATATAAACTGTATGCTGCCTTGTATTGAAAATAATGACTTTAGGTTATGGAACCGAGCACTGTTAACATTTTAGGTTTTAATTTTATTTTCATTGTGTAATATTTCCAGCTGATAACCCCACACGCCATCAGAGTTCAGACCCCACCAAGACACATTCCTGGAGTTGTTGAAGTGACACTTTCGTACAAATCAAAGCAGTTCTGTAAAGGAGCTCCTGGCCGATTTGTTTACACCGGTAAGTTTGCATTCAACTTTTATTGTCACAGATTAGGGCAATATTTGACAAAAATATCTATCTATTCTCAAAGGACCAGTAAATCTGAAATACAAGTTAGTTTAGAGGAAAAAAAAAATCATTAAAGTAGAACTATAGGCAAAATATTTTTTTCATTTTGGATAGAGCAAGTGAAGGTTTTAACCCCTGTCACATTTTTTTTTTTTTTTGCCATCTATGTTACATTTTGGAGATTTCCCTTCACTTCCTGTCCCATAGCCATACAGGAAGTGAGAGGAATACCTGAAAATTAAGGAAATTCTTTGCGGACCCCCAGGTCACCAGAACTAGTGTCCCCATTTGAAGATTTCTCCTCAATTACTTTTCTGGGGCAACCCAAAATTTGGGGTTTTCTTTTACTTCACTTTCAATGATAATGGTAAACAGGACAAATAAAGAGGGTGAATCTCCTAAACGGGAGGGGACACAGACAGCAGTAAAAACTGACAGGTGTTCTAATCCCTCTTCACTCCATCCAAAACCCCCAAAAATGTTTGCCTGTAGTTCTACTTTAACACCCTTCATAAATTCATAAAATTTTCCATACCCAAGCAGGTTCATAATACTGCATTTACATTTGCAAGAGTGCATCTTGTTGTTCTGTGTTTTTGGCCATGTTAGACTAAAGAAGTCTCAGCACCGACATCCTTCAATGGGATCAGTGGACAGAAAACCATGAAAGGGTCCGCTGAAGACTTTAGTTCTGCCGAACAATTGAAAAGTGCCCTGAAATTTAAGAGGGCCATCAGATGTGCCACTACAACCCAAATGCACAGAGGAACCAGTGTCTGCCAGGTGCTCCATAAGCATGAACACCCAAGCTTACTCTATCCCTATGCAGAGGAGAGGAGTGTCTAGAGCAGTGATGGTGACCCTTGGCACCCCAGATGTTTTGGAACTATATTTCCCATGCTGCTCAACTACACTGCAGAGTGCATGAGCATCATGGTAAATGTAGTTCCAATACATCTGGGGGGCCAAGGTTCGCCATCACTGGTCTAGAGAGTGGCGCTGTCCTTTATCTTCTGTGGAACCTATAGCCATCCAAACAGGTTTTCTACCTGTGTGATCCATTGTACAACCCAATGCACAGAGGAACCAGTGTCTGCCAGGTGCTCCATAAGCATGAACACCCAAGCTTACTCTATCCCTATGCAGAGGGGAGGAATGTCTAGAGCAGTGATGGTGAACCTTGGCACCCCAGATGTTTTGGAGCTACATTTCCAATGCTGCTCAACTACACTGCAGAGGGCATGAGCATCATGGGAAATTTAATTCCCAAAACATCTGGGGTGCCAAGGTCCGCCATCACTGGTCTACAGAGTGGCGCTGTCCTTTATCTTCTGTGGAACCTGTATCCATCCAAACAGGTTTTCTACCTGTGTGATCCATTGGATCGGGGGGTTTTTGGTGGATATATGGACTATCATCTCCTATGAGTACCTTTACATGTCACTGCACATATAACTAACTGCTCTTATATAAAAGCCAAGTTGTCCTTTAGGTTTACTGGTCCTTTATGATCATCATGGAAAGGGCACTGATGTTCTGTTGCCAACAAAAAACATTCAGCATTTTAGTGGTTATACTAATGAAAGCCGATAAAGATGTTTGTTGTTTGTTACTGTACATTATTGTGTTCTTGAGATATAAAAAAAAAAAGGTCTTCACTCTTCCAACTTGATATGGAAGCATCATATGGCACATTCAATTGCAGTGATGTATTCACTTGTTTTAAAGTGAAAGAAAAGTGGCATTTGCATGTAGTAATATGTGTTCATGTAAAAGGCTGTGACCTGTAGATTTCAGAATGGGAAGAATGATGTGTAAAGGGGAGGGATGTTGTTTTGTGGGCATCTGGTTCCTATCAGAGTATATTGTGTTCCAGACTTCAGTAACATTTAACCTTCTCGGTATGAGTTGTAGCATAGGGCAACAAGGCCTCTAGATAATGAAACAAGAGAGCAGTGTGATAACCAGGCGCTTTATAACATACTTAAATCTGAAGTGCTGGGTAAATAGAGGCTGAAATAAGGTCCTCTTTTTTTTATTTTTTAGAGCTGCTTACAGTAACCAATACTGACGGTGCAGTTTTCTCATTATGCTAAGGGAGGACAATCTCAGGCTATCCGCTCTGCATTGCCCGCTCCTTTTCAACAATTATAAAGATACAATTACCTTGGGAGAATGTGGCAGTTCAGTTGATTAGCACGCTGAATTAAAAGAGTGAGTCACAAATGACATGTCCAGCTATTTTCCACCGGTCTTTTGTATTCCCAGCGCACCTCACCCTTTTGTAAGAAGGTCAAAAATTAGAGAGAGAGATAACAGTTTTCAAGCAGCTTGCACTTAAGGAAAGAATTAACAATCATTGTGTATGTAATTGCCAGTTAATGGTATATTGCCTTCTTTTTACACAGTGTACAGCCAGCAATATACGGGCACTAAGTTGCATTTTATCAATCTGTCATTTTTTTAAATTTTCTTTTACAGTACCTAACAGAATGGGGTGTATTTTATTCTTGGAGGTGGAGATTTGTCTTACTGTAAATCCATATAATAAAATGTACAAATACACACCATTTTATTATTATTATTATTATAAATAATAATGATATTCGAATAATATTATATCATTACTGTATTTGGATGCTCTTTAGCAAAACAAATATTAGTGTAACCCATGGCAACCTTCCATTACATTCCGGTTTCAAAGAATATTTCAATTGGTTGCACAAAAGCACCTGGGGTTAAGTGTAGTAATATTTGGGCATATTTCTCTGCCCGGGAGCTAAAGGTGCCATTTATAGCCACCCATAGGAATCAATGGTTGTATGCGGGCATCAATTGGTACTTTGTAAACTTGTGCAGTCTCTGTGCAGGGACATACGCCCATATGCATGTGCATGGTTGCGCAGGTATACCCACATACAGCTGTTGATTTTTATGGGTGGCTGTACATGCCACTTCCCAGAGGGGGGGGGGGGGGGGAATACGTCAGAAATTGGGATCATATGTCCCCCCAGGTGGTAATGTAGAAAAAAACTCACCCAAGCTCTACCGCATGATTGTAGAATGATGGGCTGAAAAATGGTGCTCAGGCTTGTTGTGTCCCATAAACATCAAAATAGCAAGAAATGCCGGCAACTCCATTGCTTGTTTTTAAATCTTTATTAAGCACTAACAGCAGTATGACATTTAAAGTGCTAACATGTTTCGGCCGGAACCTCTCTCATGAGGAAGGCTCCGGCCGAAACATGTTAGCTCTTTAGATGTCGCACTGCTGTTAGTGCTCAATAAAGATTTAAGAAGAAGCAATCGAGTTGCCGGCATTTCTTGCTATATGTCCCCCAGGCACATGAATGCATGAGATTTGCATGTGTACAAGCTGGTAATAACTAGGCAGACCTATTGGCAGTTGCAAGAGAAGATATGAGAGCCCAAGTTAAGCGTCATTCACACAAGAATATAGCACTTCATATTTTCAATATTGGCCATTATGTGCTTCCAGATTACTGTAGATCAGAAAAAAAAGATGACATCTGGTTGCAAAGGGTTACAGAACCTTGCACATACTATTGCACTTGCACATACTATTTACACTTTGCACTATAAGTGCCTGGTGCATGTAGTTACCCCTGACAACATAGCTCCCAACTGTCCCTGATTTTGAGGGACTGTCCCTGATTTGGAACAAAGTCCCTCTGTCCCTCTTTCCTTCTCATTTGTCCCTCATTTTGGTCTGATCTATATAGTTGTATATAAAATGCACTTTTTATCTTTTAAAAAGTGTTTCCCGGTGCTAAACCTTTCATCCAAATTCTAAATTGCTGCATTTGTAAATTTTAAAAGCCAATATAAAAGGAATAGTGGTGGTAAAAAAAAGCCCTTGTGGATTAAATTAACCTTTTTTTTTGGTTAATGCTTCTCTAAGGGGGTGTGGCAGGGGGTGTGTCCTATGCCTACATACGTTTGCTAGTAGGTGTCTCTCATTCCCATCTCTAAATGTTGGGAGGTATGCCAACAACCATTAGGCTATAGAAAGCTGGTCCTTGATTGCTATGGGTAGCTGCACACAATGGATAACTTTATGCTTTTTGCACCTTTTTTTTTATGGTATAGCTGATAATGTAAGACAACGCAGCCAATAAATAACAGTATTACTAACTGTTTTGCTGGCTTGTGCTGGAACAGTCTAATGCCCTATACACACGATCGGACTTTCCGACGGAAAATGTGCGATCGGAGCTTGCTGTCGGAAATTCCGACCGTGTGTGGGCTCCATCGGACTTTTCCCATCGGAATTTCTGACAAACAAAGTTTGAGAGCTGGATCTAAAATTTTCCAACAACAAAATCCGTTTGCGTAAATTCTGATCGTGTGTAGACAATTCCTGACGCACAAAGTTCCACGCATGCTCAGAATCAAGCAGAAGAGCTGCACTGGCTATTGAACTTCATTTTTCTCGGCTCGTCGTACGTGTTGTACGTCACCGCGTTCTTGACATTCGGAATTTCCGACCAACTTTGTGTGACCGTGTGTATGCAAGACAAGTTTGAGCCAACATCCGTCGGAAAAAATCCGATGGATTTTGTTGTCGGAATGTCCAATTGTGTGTACGGGGCATTAAAGTATTTATTGGGCCTACTGTGCCAGCTCTCATCTAAAACGGATAAAAATGAAAGTAGCTGCCTATAGAGACCAGTTGGTTATCAGCTTTCCTTCCCTATACGGCACTAGAAGATGGCATCTGGAGTCTGGTTGCTATGGGTAATATGAGGCCTAGCTAGAGCTGCTGCCTCCTATATTGGTAGTATGAAGCATCGTGATGTCAAAGGCAGGATATGATGACCCGAGTTTCTCCTCCCCACATCTGCCATCATATAACCCCACTTGAATGGGTAGAATCCTTCAGGCAGCTGTCAGCCCCAGTGGTCGATCTTCACTCCTAATCCAATTATATCTGTAGTCTCTTTCTGTGATAATGATAGAGTCCTCAAAGGACAGCTTCCTAGGAGCACTAAGCCAGATTAACACGCCTAAAATCTCTAATTGTCTGATATATTTGTTGGGATCCTCAATCCCATTATTACCTGCTGCAAAAATTAGACTTGGTCCAACCATAGTCCTAAATCAATGATTTCCAGGCTTGCGGTTGATTCATTGATCTTACAGAATTTCATACAAATGATTCTTTCCTTAAACCCTAAAGATTTTTTCTTCTTGTTGACACAATTGTACATTTGCAAATAATGAGATCTTTCTAGATAATGTCAGAATGATGCTTCCATCTGGAGGAAAGGCAAAAAAAAAAAAAAAAAAAAAAAAACGCGTCAAAAACGCACCTAAAGCTGTGTTTTGCAAAGGCGTTTCTGCGGGTATTTCTTGGGTATTCATATATTCCATTGGCCAGAATGGTAATTTATTCTGGCCATTGGCATAAATGGACACCTAAGTACATGATGCAACTATCACTAAAGTGCATTCAGATGCGTTTACAAACACTTAGGCTACTTTCACACTGGGGCCGCCGAGCGTTAGCGCTAAAGCGCCACTCGTTTTAGCGGCGCTTTTTGGCCGCTAGCTGGGCGCTCTTAACCCCCCCCGCTAGCAGCAGAAGAAGGGGTTAAAAGCCCCCCATGTTGCGGTGCTTCCGAAGCGCTTTTCAGGCGCATCATTTCAATGGGCAAAAGATGCACAGGGCTCCTGTGTAATTCGCACCGGAGCCGCTGTGGAGATGCGTGAACAGGCTCCATAGAGAGCCGCTCACAATCTCCTGCTATGCGAATTGGATGCGAAGAAAACCACATCCAATTCGCATAGGTGTGAACCCAGCCTTAAAGTGGAAATAAAGCCCAATTATAACTACAGTGGAACCTTGGATTACGAGCATAATCCGTTCCAGGAGAATGCTTGCAATCCAAAGCACTCGCATATCAAAGCGAGTTTCCCCATAGAAGTCAATGGAAACGAAGATAATTTGTTCCGCATTGACTTCTATTACATGCAATACCGCATGTGGCCAGAGGTGGGGGGGCACCAGAGAGCCTCGGAAATGCTCGGGGACAGCTGGGCTGAACTCAGAAAGGCTTGGAAACACTTGGGAACAGAGTATTTCCGAGTGTTTCCGAGTATTTCCGAGTCATTCTGAGTATTTCCAAACGGCTCTGAACCGCTTCGAACCGTCCCGAGTGTCCCCACCGCCCCTGCACCTCCGGCCAAATGCGGTACTGCACCGCCAATTAGCTTGAATTCTGCTCATTTTGAAAGACAACACTTTCAAACCAAGTCAGAATTTTAAAAAAAAGTTGCTCGTCTTTCAAAACGCTTGTTAAACGCGTTACTCGTAAACCAAGGTTCCACTGTATTCCTAAAAATGTCCCCTCTCCCGTTCTCCCATCCTGCCTAAAAAAATATGCGTACTTGCCTATTTTTAATCCGCTTCGGTCCAATCACGTGATCCTGCAGCTCTATGTAAGGAAATGCTTGACAACAGCTCTAAATTACAGGAGCTATGACCTCGCACATACGCTGCCAAAGCCCAGCGCAGACGTTGTCAGCACTCCCGCCTCTCCCCTGCAGCGGCCGCTCACTGACAAAGGGGAGCCGGAGCTGTGGGCCCATGTAACCAGCCTGAAGCAGATTTAAAATAGATAAGTTTCAGAGATATAATGATAATTCTCCCGCTCTACAAGACTCATGTCCGGCCGCACCTGGAGTATGCTGTCCGGTTCCGGGCACCAGTCATCAGGAGGGATGTACTGGAAATGGAGCGATTACAAAGAAGGGCAACAAATCTAATAAAGGGTCTGGAGGATGTTAGTTATGAGGAAAGGTTGTGAGCACTGAACTTGTTCTCTCTGGAGAAGAGACGCTTGAGAGGGGATATGATTTCAATTTACAAATACCGTACTGGTGACCCCACAATAGGGATAAAACTTTTTCGTGGAAGGGAGTTTAACAAGACACGTGGCCACTCATTAAAATTAGAAGAAAAGACGTTTAACCTTAAACTACGTAGAGGGTTCTTTACTGTAAGAGCGGCAAGGATGTGGAATTCCCTTCCACAGGCGGTGGTCTCAGCGGGGGGCATCGATAGTTTCAAGAAACTATTAGATAAGCACCTGAATGACCGCAACATACAGGGATATACAATGTAATACTGACATATAATCACACACATAGGTTGGACTTGATGGACTTGTCTCTTTTTTTGACATCACCTACTATGTAACTATGTAGCTAAGTATACGGATCTCGTTTATACAGGTTTAAACATTTTTTTAAGAACAGATATAGATATGCTTTTCTTTCACTTTATTAATGCTAGTTTAATAAAAAGCAATGTAGTAGCAAATATCATCAAATCGGTTTTAGTTTGCTGCAAACGAAATACTCAATTTTGATTGGTTGCAAAGCCTTACTGTGCTTCACTTGCTGTTCTTTTGCCTTATTAAAAAAAAATATATATATATACCCAGTGTTTTTTTCTTTTTTTTTTTTTTTTTCACGAGGTCTACAAGCCAGCTATAATTGGGCTGAGCACTGGCAGCTCTTGCAACATATGCATTTGATTTCTGGCCTGTAACACATGACACAGTTTAGCTCTCATTCCACTTGAGAAACATGAGAAGTGACCAATTTAACGATCTTTTGTGTGCATTCAAATGCGATTCTATCAATGACACCGTTCCACAAGCTTGGAGTCAATAGCCCTTCCTATCACAGCCAAGACAAACTAGCTGTCTCATAGGTCAGCGCTCTTTAAACAAATAACTTGTATTCGCTGGGCAAATGACTGCTAATTACCTCCCACAAATCATACTATTTTTATTCCATCATAATTCACGGCTACTTCATTTGTTCCCTCTGCACACATTGTACCGCCTGTCTGCAAGGAATTGTTGCTGGGATTCGCTCAGTACCCTGGGGTGGTTCTGTTTAACCCCTTCATACCAGGTTCGGTGCCACTTACCACCATATGATTTAGGCAAATCCTTTGAGACTTGGGTTTAGCTTTTCAGCTGTAATACATGAATCTTAAGAAGAGGTATAAAACCAAATGCATATTATACTAAGTACCGTATGTGCTGTATAGATCCGTTTAATCACGTTCGACTCTCAGCAGGCCTATCAAGCCAGCTCTCTGGGCACCATGGCCGATGCCGCCTACACACGACTGGACTTTCCGGCAGAAAAGGTCAGACGGAACGAATCCGTCAGACATTCCGATCATGTGTGGGCTTCATCGGACCTTTTCTGTCGGAAAATCTGACGGACCTTAGAAATAGGACATCTTTCAAATCTTTCCGACGGACTCGATTCCTATCGAAAAAAAACGTTCGTCTGTATGCTAGTCCGACGGACCGAAAAAAAAAGACGCAAGGGCAGCTATTGGTTACTGGCTATTGAACTTCCTTTTCTAGTCCGGTCGTATGTCATCACGTTCAAAACGATCGGACTTTGGTGGGATCGTGTGTAGGCAAATCCGTTTCGTCGGAACTCCGTCGAAAAGTCCTTCGGAGTTCAGTCCGACCAGAAGTCCGCTCGTGTGTACGCGGCATGAAACGCTTGAAGGCCTTCTTCCATTTTTTTTTTTTTAGGAGGTGGGTCGCCAGGCTTTTTCCTAAACCCTCCCCAATTGCCTGGGCTCCCGACTTGGCATGCAGAATGTAATAACATATATGCATAGCCAATTTCTACATACATGCTAGGGGCATGTCATAGGAGAGTAGAAGGAAGCTGGAGTACTCAGAGGAAACCCATGCAAACTCCATGCAAATATTGTCCTGTCTTAAGCCCCATACACACTATTAGATTTTCTGCAGATTTTTGTCTTCAGATTTACCAAAACCATACAATATGTGGTCAAACCTTAAAGGGGTTGTAAAGGTTGGTGTTTTTTCACCTTAATGCATCCTATGCATTAAGGTTAAAAAAACACCTGCCAGTGACCGGCCCCCCAGCCCCCATTTTACTTACCTGAACCCTCGAAACTTGACCCGGCGGGGGACGTGCTCTCTGCCCTGGGGTTCTCGGCTCTTGATTGGATAGATTGATAGCAGCATAGCCATTGGCTCCCGCTGCTGTCAATCAAATCCAATGACGCGAGCGCCAGGGGGGGGCGGGGCTGAGTCCCGCATTCGGCCTCTATGGACGCCGAATGCTGGACTCGGGAGCGCTGGGGGATCCCAGAAGAGCAGGTTCAGGGCCACTCTGTGCAAAACGAGCTGCACAGTGGAGGTAAGTATGATATGTTTGTTATTTAAAAAAAAAAAAAACTACAAGTGCAAAGTGCACTTAAAATTGCACTAAAAGTGCACTTGGAAGTGCAGTCGCTGTAGATCCGAGGGAGACATTCAAGTACAATAAAAAACAGCATTTTAGTTTGCACATGATTGGATAATAAAATCAGCAGAGCTTCCCCTCATTTCAGATCTACCCCTCAGATTTACAGCCACTGCACTTCTAAGTGCACTTTCAGTGCAGTTTCAAGTGCACTTTGCACTTGTAGTGCAAAGTGGATTTGACTTTCGTAAATAACCCTCACAGTGTTTAACTTACATTGTCCCTTTTCTTTCTGTATATGGATGATGGCACTGTAGTTATTTAAATTAAAAAAAACCCATTGAAGTACCTTTTTCCTAATCAATATCCAGCTGTCACATGACACAGATCTCTCCCAGCCTGTCTGCAGGGAAACATAAGCAGGAGGAGCTTCTAGTCCTCTGCTGCTGGTCACATGTTCAAAAAAAAAAGAAAAACAGCCTTTAGGTTACAGAGGAAAAATAAATAATCTTAATAAACCATTTAAAATTGTCACACAAATATATATTTGAAATCAAATCTATATAAATTTTTTGGCAATAACATGGTGTGGGCGAATTTTTTGCCAGTCACAGGCTGTGTCACGTCCCTCCAGCCTGTATCTTTTTCAGAAACCATGAAATCAGACCGAGACAGAAGTACAGTTAAATCACACTTGTTAAATAATAAAAGTAAATAGAACAAAACATAGTCAAAACATAGCCAGAGTTCAGGAACCGGAAGGGATAGTCAGACAAGCCAAACGTCAGGGAGCCAAAGGTGAGCGTAGTAAAACAGCAAGCAGGATCTGGAGCCAGAAGGGATCTCAGCCAAGCAATTCTTCTAACAGGAATGCAGGAGAGCGTCTCTGTGATGTTGACTAAGGCAAAGGCAGAGATCCTCTGGGCTGGACGGCTTAAGTAGGCAGGACTGACGAGCAGGATATCATTAACAGCTGAGTAACTGTGAAGAGAGATGGGAGCTGGCAATTAGCCGACAGCTGAGCAGCCAGCTCAGCGAAGGAAGGGCTGAGCTCAGCCCTGACAGTCGTAGAATAAGAGGGAGGTGAAGCCTCTATCAATCTACATGTAATATCCCACTCCCGTTGTGTTTAGCTGGTTAGTGGACATGGAGGAGGAGGGAGGGAGTGGGCTGTCATTTACCACTGTGTATACGCCCACATGTGTGACTCTATAGTCACATGGGCTGCTCAGATGTGATAGCAAGGAAATGCTCAGCATAGAAACTCCCGGAAAACTGAGCATATGCGGAGCTGCCAATATTGCTCTGCAAAATCCCTAGTTGAATTGGGGACTTGGACAGAAGAGGACGATAGTGAGCAGCAGGATCAACCAGGTTTTTGCAGAATACAGATCTCATAGTGAATGAGTATGAACACCATGTAATTAATCCATTTATTGATAGTTTTTTTATGATGTGGGTTTAGAGACACTTTAACTTTTACAACTTTTTTGGAGGAAGTTCAGAGTCCAGAGAAGAGATCCAGAGAAACACAGAGCCAAACCACTGTATAAAGTCTTTTGTAGATGTGTGTCCGAGCTGAACCCAGGACCCCAGCACTGCAAGGGGCACGATGACAAAGACTTGCCACTTGTATATATTGCTGAATTATTAGTAAATTGTTAGTGGGCTCTTTTGTCAGTCATCATTACCCGTTATTTCTGCACTCTTTTAGTCCATGATGCTTTTGCTTTGCCGCCCTGGTGCTTCCGTATTGCTGTTTTATTATTGTTCTCTCCAGCATTATTCCTCGATCTCTGTCGTTATTTGTGTCCTGCAATCTCTTTGTTGTTTTGCTGACCAGTCTGCAGCTGCTCACTGACGTTTCTTTTATTGGCAACACATTGATCAAGCTGACAATGGGGTATTACTTGTCCTGCATGAAATATTAAATGAATCGGTGCCCTTTATTGGCCACCTTTTGAACCAACTATCACAGAAGGTGCATCGGGACAATTGAAGGTCCCAGTGGTTCGGTATTTACCCACTCACATATTGAAAACATCTGTATTAGACATGATGTGTTTTATGCAAGCGTTATCACCCAGAGACAGTCAATAAAAACTTAAACCAGTGGATGCTTTTTATTTTTTTTATTTTTTTGTCCTTGTTTCTTCCCTTCTTTTTATTTTTTGTCCTTGTTTCTTCCCTTCTTCTATGCCTGAAAAGAGGTCTGAGGAATAAGACGTAGCATTGGCGCTATTGTACCAGCAGACTATTTGTCCTAATCAGTGACACACATTTACTAGAATTGCTTAAAATGAACTATACCTCATATAGAAATCGCACATTTACAGCTGCCCATTCATCATCGGAAAATTGAGGGCCGGTAAACTTTTCAGTTTCCTCCAGCGGGAACGTAGACATGCATCAAAATGTTAAAAAATGATTGGTGAGCAGGAACTGTCTGCCATTTATCAAGGAAAGGAAACATTATTTGCTAATTTTCCAAGCTAGTCTGTGACAGGGTGCTTCGTCTTTGGACCCATAGTGACCAACATTGCCTTTCTGTTATTAGTACAAGTCAAGCGCTTTTTGGCTGGTGCTAACAAGACACATTTGTCTATCAAGCGTTTATTATTAGTTTTTTTTTTTTATTTGTGCTGCCGGTGGCCAAGGATCTCAGTTTTTCTGATAGAACGTTGTGTTGTATTTATATTCAACTTGTGGTAACTCGGGAGCCTGCTGATAAATCAACAACTTTCCAGAGGAAGTCAAGGTGACGGTATCGACTGTTCTGCCCCAAAACTGACGTAATGTAGTAGTGAGCAGACAGCCATTTGTCTTTAAAATAAAAAAAAAATATAAGGACAAAGAGGTCATCTATGTTTCAATCAATATGGGTTCAGATTTTTTGTTTTGGATCGGATATCAATATCTCATTTTCACTATCAAAGTTTGATGTATTTTCTGCTTTAAAAGTAGCGGCTGCTTTATTAAATACAAAAGAAAGGAAAAGAGTCGTTACCTTTGGTAACCAATCATATGTCAAGTTGATGGAATCTGGTAGATGTAGTTAACATCTCAAGGTTCTGTTACAATAATGTTTATAAGTTTGGGAATCCTTAGATAATGGATAATGGGCCCGGATGAGATTTTAACATGACAGTCACATATTTCAGTTATGTTATGTACACACCGACGGGATATGTTGGATGTGAGCTTGTTGGCGGAAAGTCCAACCGTGTGTACGCTCCATCGAACATTTGCTGTCGGACTTTCCGCCAACAAATGTTGGCTAGCAGGTTCTCATATTTTCCGCCAACAAAACTTTGTTGTCGGACTTTCCGATCATGTGTACACAAGTCCGTCGCACAAAAGTTCACGCATGCTCAGAATCAAGTGCGAGCCGGAAACGCTCGGTCTTGTAAAACTAGCGTTCGTAACGGAGATATCACATGACTATTGAACTTCCTTTTTATCGGCTCGTCGTACATCTTGTAGGTCACCACGTTCCCACGTTCGTAATTGTTGGCCAACATTTGCATGACCGTGTGAATGCAAGACAAGTTGGAGCCAACAACCTTCGAACAAAAAGCCACGGTTTTGTTGGCGAAAAGTCCGATCGTGTGTACGGGGCATTAGAGGGCTTTATTCTTTTTTTAAAGCTTTGTGAATTGAGCCTCATGTCGGATATTTGGAATATTTTTAAGATATAATTAGTGGGACTTGTCCTTTTCATTTAGCATTCCCGTTCATGTGGACACCCCTCCAAGTAGTTGAGTTCAGGTGTTTCCATTGATGAGCACTGTATGAGTACTGTTCTTCTGTTCCAACATGACTATGTCCCTGTACACAAAGCCACCTCCATTAAGATGTGGTTTAAGAGTTTGGTGTGAAGAAACTCAAGTGGCCTGCATAGTTCGCTCAATCCTATATTCCCCTTTTACATGAATTAGAATGCTGATTATGAGGCCATGTCTTCTTCATCCAGCATCAGTACTTGACCCCACCAATGCTCTTTTGGCTTAAAGGGCACCAATTCCCACAGATACTCTAAAATCATTGTGAAAAGTCAACCCAGAAGAGTGAAGGCTATTACAGGTTGGGGGGTGGAGGAGGTTAACTCCATAATAGTGACCATGGTTTTGGAATGGGGTATCTTAACAAGCAGTGGTTCTCAACTCCTGTCCTCAGGACTCGTTAACAGGCCAGGTTTTAAGTATTACCTTGGGGGAGATGCAGACTACAATACTGCAATCACTGAGCAGCAAATTATATCACCTGTGATGTATTTCAGTTATCTTGTCAACCTGGCCTGTTAGTGGGTCCTGAGGATGGGAGTTGATAACCACTGCCATAGAGGATGGTTGGGTGTCCACAAATGTTTGGCCATATAGTGTACTTTAGATAAAAGTGCCATACCATAGACAGGGCCAGCAGTCATCAAGATCTATAAAAAGTGCTCGTATACCCAGGGACTTAGTTGAGTTAAAAAGAGACTTATGTGAACTTGTGGAAAGAACATTTGATGTTGAGTTAAATTTGTGAGGTGGGCTTTATTGTATATGTGTGAAAACTGTTTAGTTGTGTACAGACTGGTCTCTATATTGTTGACTGTTTGCAACTATAGGGCTGTCTACCTCACAGAATTTCTAAAACGCCTTCTGTCCAATGGGATAACATGTAATACATTTCTGTGCTGTGGAAGGGGTTGGAGTTTTTTTAGACAATAGGCTATTGTTTTCCTAAGACAGCAAGCATCATCAGGGGGCCTGCAGAACATGAACACTTACAAACGCAAACAATAGAAACTTTAATACTAACAAAACAAACACTTTAATGCTAACAAATATTAGCTTAGACAATATTTTAGGGCTTTAGCCATCTCCAAATGCCTTTCTGCCATCTAATACTGAAAATCAGACAGTCTGTGCTTGCAAGGTCGCGGCTAATTGTTGAATTGTTACACATTTGTATGGGGTGTATGTAGAAATATATTGTGAAAATAGTATGACTTGACACCTGTCACCCAGTGTTTTGGACATTGTTGCAGACAGCGAGGAAAAGACTTTATTATTTCCAACCTTACAGCTGTTTCTCAGTCGTGTTGCGCCGACCGCCACTGCTCCAGCAGATGTAGTTTAGTAACACCTGGAGTGCTAAAGGCCATCCCTTCTTGTTAGGAACCTGGTAACTGAACACCGATCTCTTTGTTATTGTTGTAAGTGAATACTTATTGTTGTTGCATTATACTGTGCTTAAATCGAGGATTTTCTTGACTGTTTTCGGCTGATAACTAGGTGGTGGAAGAGTGACTGAGCTGAACGGAGCCAGAGCCTCGCATTGGAAATGTGTAAAAGCTGAGATTAGAGATTTGTTTAAAGTGCAAAGAGCAACTGTAAACCCCCCATCAGCCAATCACAGTAGAAGTCCACATTCTGCACTGGAGTAGTGTTAGCGTTGGTTAACAGCTGTTATTTGATTGCTACATTTACCCTGCACATGAGTATTAAAAAATGATCATGGCCTTTATTTTATAGGAATGAGTATAGCACTCCAGAGTAATCAAACCTTCTTGCATTTTTTGACTGATGAAAATGTTTAAATGGTATCAAGTGGGACAGGGCACGTTGCTCATGCATGAGTGTTGTGAGCATTAATGGATAGAACACTGGCTGAGCTAAGCAGTATGGTGGCACCCTTGCCGTGCAGTGCTTGGGTCGGCACCCGGCAAGAACGCTATCTGCATGGCAGTTGTATGTTCTCCTCATGTTTGTGTTGGTTCCATGTAATTGCTCTTTCACGTCCCAGATATGTACAGGTAGATTATTCACCTTTATCCCAATTCAGGCCCTTGCGTGTGTGTCTGCCCAGTAGGGCATAGGCTTCTTCTGGGGCAGTGCCAGAATTGACTGGTCTAGATGCTTTGCAAAGTGCTGCAAAGCTGTTTAGTGCTATATAGGTAAATCAAATAAATAAACACCAACGTTTGTTATCATTTTTGAAAGTATTATATTGGGCTAAACATTCTTTAAGTGGACTGTATCCCATAAGCCGTTGAAAGGTCCATACACAATATAGCTGACATATTCTATATTATGTACATATATTTTATTTGGGCTCCCTTACACTCTACCTTTTTTTGTGTTTTTGTAATCTGGCATAAGCATCAGTTTCAGATCTAGTATTACATCTTGCCAAAAGGCACGGCCTTCCCTCAGAAGTGAGTGCAACTGATAGGCCATTTTATTACTGGCTGTTCCGTACCTGCAGGGCTGGGATTGGTAGATTTTGCAAGAACTATATTAAACCAGCAACAAGCATCTTGTATCTGTGGTGTAAACATAATTGTCTGAGTGCAATCCAATAGCTGTCGGTCAGGAAACACTGTTCTCTTGCTGAGAAATTGAGCTGTTGCCTTCTTTGTTTGCATCGTAGGGCATTTCCGTGATTTAGGGACTGTCCCTTTCAGTCTTCTAACTGCCCCACCCCATCACTTCCACTTCAGCATTACTTCCAAAACACTCCTATGTTCCTTATTAGTGTCCGAGATAAAAACTGTAGCTTAGTAACCAGTTCGAGTGAAGTGGTCATTCTCTGGCTGTCATTTTGCTGGACCCGGTTGCTTTGAGACAATGTAATGATAGCTTTTTATGGCAGGCACTTTGAAGGGGAACCCCGCTAAAGCTTAGGAAAAAAATCTTTCTCATTAAAATGTATTACTATAAGGGTCTGTGTTTTGGCTGTGCATGCATCACTTGGAAGACAAAAATAATATTAAGTTTTGAGCCTTTCACAGAAATCATTTTACTTTAAGGTACCTGCAGACCACATACCCTGTTTCCCCGAAAATAAGACCTAGCGTGATTGTCGGTGATGGCTGCAATATAAGCCCTACCCCCCAAATAAGCCCTAGTTAAAGTCCTTGTAGGTCTTATTTTCAGGGTAGGGCTTATTTTTGGGGAAACAGGGTAGGGCTTATTTGGGGGGTAGGGCTTATATTGCAGCCATCACTGACAATCACGCTAGGTCTTATTTTCGGGGAAACAGGGTACCAACCAAGCCTACTGAAAAGGTCTGGGCTGTGATGCTGACGTCACGTCACTCATCATCTCACTCTGCCAGCTTTTAGTACATCAATCTAATACATTAGAAAATCTACTCCAGTCTCTATTGTTCCTCCCTGAGATACTGTAAGTGGTGTTGGCAGCATTTACCAGTGTCCCTTATCACCCACCCTACATTCAAATGGATATAACCATTCTGTTTAGTGGAACGTTTCTGTTTGTTATTTTCCTACTAAACTTTGGTCAGATCCCCTATCACGGGCACTTTGATCTAACCCTGTGTCCTCCATCTTTCGTCTTCCATTATTACTAGAAATTTAATCTTGATTAAAGAATTATGAGAGCCCCCATCGTTGACTTGTTTTTTAAGATTTAAGGCTGCGTTTTAACTCTTTGGATGAACGCCGTGGTTGGTTGTAATGCTTGCTTGTACTGAGCCCTTAGGCATTTTTGGAACTTACAGCTGAGGCTTACATGAGGCTTATATCAACCTATATTCCTCTGCCCATTGTATAGACGTCTTGCTTGCTGTCAGATACGTATCCATTTTTTTTTCCAACTGGTGATTTTAGTTTTGCTGTCTTAAAAGCTTCACTTTAGTGTTCTTTTAAAAAGCTGCGAGGCCGAATTTGAAGTGTGTGTATTTGTGTGTAGTTTGTGCTTACTCATAGAAGGTACAGAAATAAGGAGAATGATCAAAGCCTCAAAGCCTGTAGGGACTCAGACTGTACTGCCTCAAGTAGCTGGCTATCTATTGCTATCTGTTTTGTGTAAATGGGTTAATGATGTCTTAAGTCAGTTTAATAGAGGTGTCCTCAACGCACTGCTTATCTTTATAGCTTTTTTTTTTTCTTTTTTTTCAGACAGGGGTTGTCTGCTATTGATTAGGCTATTGGTGAGTTTTGACATTGAGCTGTTAATGTAACGGTTCTGCCTGGTGTCAAGATACCTGTATTGCTGTATCCTCTATATAGTCCTGTCTTGGTATTGTGTTGTGTAACAGGGATTGTAACCTAGTGACTACCCTCTAATAAGTACCATATATCCAGAGCTAAATTATTCTTTGACCAGTTGTAGATTAAGACGTGTGATAAAGAAAGTGTCCTTGTTGACCATAGAAACCAATCACTCATATACCTTATTAGTGCTGCTTAGGGACCAAGGTCAGGCTCTGGTTGCAATACATGCTACCTAGTCCCTGACTTTCATGTACTGGCTCCTAGGTTAGCAGAATAAGTCAAATTCTTGCATGTATAGTAAAAATGTTCTTTTATGGATATTGATCACAAAGATTTTTAAGCATGTTGTGAACATTTTCATGAGCCCATTAGCAGGGGCTTTAAATGTTACCCATTTAGGAGTCTTCTCCTGCATAGTCTGATTGTCCCAGGTTATGCTTGAAATGGTTGATGTACATGGGCAGGGAAAACAAGGTTTTCAAAGCATCAGAATATGTTAATAATAGCAACACATTTATAGAACAATCACTTTTCAAGTATATCTTAAAAAAAAAAAATAGAAAGAAAACTGTAGCCTTTTTTTAAAGCTACCATGCTGCTATTTGCATAAATACATTCTTGTAATTAACGAACAACCAACAGGTGGAAATTTGAGGTGTGCCTATTATACAATACACAGATGGAATACAACCAATTTGCAATTTTCTTAAGCGTTCTCCGTCAGACAAAGCACAATGGGTTCAAATCCTCTTTTACATTTCTACACTAAATAGGTTGTAATAGGCTGTAGGTTGTAGACTTAGCAAGTCAAGGATATTAGTCCTGCTTCAACAAGCAAGGCTGCCTGCACGATGACTGATGCCTCTGCCCCTCCATGCCTTTGTGTTTCCTATGCGGCCCTGCGCACTTGGCTTAGCCTGCCGAGTCCTGTGATTGAAATTCATTGCCAAATTTATTGAGAAATTAATGAGAAAAGCTGCAAAGTATTGACTTTGAGAGGAAAACACAACTCATCTTGAATGAGGAGGAAAATGCAGCAATAATTTAGCCGCTATTGATTTTGCCCTGTCCATGTATTGATCTTCATTTTACAATATTAATTTGCACCTGCGATCGGCTGCAAAGGGAACGGATTTCATTTCTGGCCCGTGTTAATGTACAAAGCATTAGATGCACTAAAGAACCCGGCGCCCCGGCGCGTCACACCACCTGAAAAGCACTTTATTCCCAACCTCTATCTATGCACTTGTTACCGAAATAGACTAAAAATGAATTTCATTCTTTTTTTTTTCTTCTTTTTTTTTGTCCGACAAAATATTAAAGCGTAGCCTTTGTGAAATGCATAGCACTTCATAGCCCCGTAGGCTGTATTTCATCTGCGTGAGGAACTATCAGCAACACGAGAATCCGACCACTTCTCATCATCATGCCCACATTGGTTCAAAGTTCATGAAATTTCTATGAGCATTGATCTAAACGCATTGATTTTTTTTCCAGCAGATCTTTGAAATTTTAATTTCCCAAGCATCTGAATTTCTTAAAGATGAAATGCACTGGCCAGAGACAGTGGATGATAAAGTGAAAGACTTAGCATTATTTTCAGGCTTCTGTTTTATTTTATTTTTTTTAAATGCAGGAAAACCACAGTAAAGGCTCTTTGTGACATTGTGTATCCCTTTTTTTCCCTAAATAAGAAATGATATAGGGTTATCCTATCAGGGCTACTTAAAACTCATGCAAAGCAAAAAAAAAATTTGAATTTAAATGTGCGGGTCCCCTTTTTTGCTATACAAAAAAAAATGCAGCCCAGATACTTTTGCTCCTGGAGCAAGTCAGCTTGAGTCCAACCATCCACTGCCCCAGTGCTACCTCCACTCTTCAGCTTCTGCTCCTGCGTGGGACAAAGG
Source organism: Lithobates septentrionalis (assembly GCA_037952835.1). NCBI lineage: Eukaryota > Metazoa > Chordata > Amphibia > Anura > Ranidae > Lithobates > Lithobates septentrionalis. The sequence goes on from JBBDGP010000403.1 coordinate 190,972, forward strand.
CACAGATTGGCTGTTGGGACAGACAGCCAATTAGTGCCTCTACCTCACTTAGAACCTTCCTTAATGCCTCATACACACAGACTGTCCGACAACAAAACCGTGAAATTTTGTTCGAAAGGTGTTGGCTCCAACTTATCTTGTATACACACACGATCACACAAATGTTGGCCAACCAACCACGTAGTACGTCTAGTACTGATGTACTAGACATACTACGTGGTTTTTCAGCTCCTTCTGCTAATTTCGTGTTCTTAGAAGTTTGGTGAGTGTTGATTCGCGCTTTTCTTTTTGTGTTTTTCATTTAGCGCTATTATTATTATTCTTGATCTCACTTGAAAAAAAAAGCCTTTGAAAATGTGTTTGCAATAACTCCATCAGTATCACCAGCAAAGCAGCTTCATTATTATCCCATTAAAGAAGAAGAGAATTGTGCGCTGCATTTGGAGATTTCATAATTTGCCGCGTCACGAATGTTAATTCTCCATTACGAAGGCTAGTTTACAAGACCGACCGCTTCTGCTTCCGAGCATGCGTGGACTTTTGTGCGACGGACTTGTGTACACACGATCGGAAAGTCCGACAACAAAAATTTGTTGGAGGAAAATTTGAGAACCTGCTAGCCAACATTTAGTTGGCGGAAAGTACGACAACAAATGTCCGATGGAGCGTACACACGGTCGGACTTTCCGCCAACAAGCTCACATCCAACATTTGTTGTCGGAAAATCCGATTGTGTGTACGGGGCATTAGTCGTTTGCGAATAGGCAGAATAGTAACAAGATGTTTGCTTTATTGTAGGCATGAATAGTCTTGTTACTCTTTAAATGTTGCCATTGGCTAGCATAAGAATAGGCACTGAATGAGGCCCCCCTACCTGTTTGTTCAAGTTGTTAAAGTGAACCTGTCCAATGTGAACTGAGGTCATGATACCACAGAGCAGAGTAAGATAATGAAGAATCCCTTTGACTACATAGGGCAGAAATCCAGGCAAACTGCCAAAAGCACGGTTGAAATAATATATGTGAACTGTCTTACCCAACAATTTGTAATTTTCTTCAACCGGTCTTGCAATTTACACACCTCTGCCACATTACACAACCAGGCGGTTGATACTCCTATTTCCTAGTAAAGCTTTGCAGCTTCCTGTATCATCTCCCTATGCTTTTAGCCTGCTTATTGGAGAGTTAAACTGTATCATGACCTCTGTCGGGTCTGCAGGAAGGTGCTTGAGGAAGCAGTAAGTCTAACCCAGGAAATGGTTGTAGAGTGAACTACCGATCTGTGCTGTCTTGCAGAGGTTTTCTAATTTAGAAGACTGATTGGAAGGGATATTTTTATTATGCTCTATGTCAGTGATGGCGAACCTTGCCACCCCAGATTTTTTGGAACTACATTTCCCCATTATGCTCAACTACACTGCAGAGTGCATGGGCATCATGGGAAATGTAGTTCCAAAATGTCTGGGGTGCCAAGGTTCGCAATCACTGGTCTGTTATTAATCCAGACACTGAATGGCTCTGCAAAAAAAAAAAAAAATATGTTCTGTAACATTGAAGCACTATGTTCCAAACCAGGTTTGGAACCTTTAACCGAGGATAGAATTTAAATATATATAATTGTTCTTCAATGTGCTTTTGGAACCTTTAACCGATTGAAGAACAATTATATATATTTAAATTCTATCCTTGGTTAAAGGTTCCAAAAGCTCATTGAAGAACAATTATATATATTAAAATTTTAGAATGTGCTTTTGGAACCTTTAGCCGATAATACTGTCCCCCCTTTTTATTGTAAAGCGCTGCGTAAACGGTTGGCGCTATATAAATCCTGTATAATAAAAATAATAATAATTGAACAATTATATATATATTTAAATTCTTTCATTGATTAAAGGTTCCAAAAGCACATTGAAGAACAATTACGGTATATATATTTAGATTCTACCATTGGTTAAAGGTTCCAAAAGCTCATTGAAAAACACTTATATATATTTAAATTCTACCATGTGCTTTTGGAACCTTTAGCCGATGATTGAATTTAAATATATATATAATTGTTCTTTAACGAGCTTTTGGAACCTTCAACCGATGGTAGAATTTAAATATATATAATTGTTCTTCAATGCGCTTTTGGAACCTTTAACCGATAATAGAATGTAAATATATATAATTGTTCAATTTTTATTATTTTTATTATACAGGATTTATATAGCGCCAACCGTTTACGCAGCACTTTACAATAAAAAAAGGGGGGGGGGGACAGTACAATTACAATACAGTAGGAATAGGAGGTCCCTGCTCGTGGAGCTTACAATCTAATATTTTGTAATTGGTACTTGCGGCCCTCAATAAATCTTAAGTGACCTGGGTTTTATCTATTAGGAGTCTTGTTTTAAGGACTTCCTTTCTTTGCTGTGTCATTTGAGTTTGACTTGCCTGGTTAAAGCTTCTTCTTTTTTTTTTTTTCTCCTTTTTTTGTAAGAGCAATTTCTGACTTGGAGGCACTGAAGAGCATCTAGGGGGCTAAAGAGAGACATTCTTTAGCAGACAATGATTTGAACACAGCAGTCTTTAACACCTGGTCAAGTTCACCTACTTACTTATCAGTGGGACATTTAATAACCACTAGGTGATATAATTGCTATTGACATCTGTCCCCCCTCGGATTGTGCCGCTTAATGTGTAAACGACTTGTCAGCAAATAGCACTTTGTCACTGAAATCACTAACACCCTCTAGAGGAATGTCCCTGAATTGAGCAATTTAATTTTACTTTATTTAATTTTTACACATTACACAACCTGTGCTCATCCAGTCAGGTGGCTGCCTGCGAAGCTCAGTAGAAGAAGCAGGAGAGAAAAATGGAAAAGGGAAAAAAAAAAAAAAAGAGAGACTGTCGTATCTTATTTAACAACCCAGGATTTTTTTTTATTTTTTTTTAATTGACGCTCTCTCTTGTCCCCTAAAAGGGATCTGCAGATGTTCTTGTTATGTAGTTACACTGCTAATGTGAAAAACTACCTCATTATGAGGATCTGTTTGTAACTAGAAAATGACTGCATTATGACAAATGCATGATTGGGAAGTTACAGGAAGATGATCATTATTGAAATGAAACTGGAACTGGTTTAATGGCTGCAAACAGCAGCTGGAATAAAGCAAATGAATGCCTTCCTGTTATTATTATTATAGACAGGGTTTTTTTTTTTTTCCTTTTCTGGTAGAAGGAAAATGTGTGTCAGTTCCAGATTCCTTACAGCTCACTCCCTCTCTCTTTCCCTGGCTGCACACTTGCTAAAACAATAGCATGTCAGTGCTAAAAGAAGCCAACTTCCTGCATTACAGGATCTTCCCCTTCCAGTTCCAACCACGCACTCACCGGCCCCGGGAACGAACGCTGATCCAGAGTTTGACTAAAACATTGTTACGGAGCATACAAGGGAACCGCTGTTTGTTGCAGCCAATTCAAGAAAAATAAAGTTGTATCAAATAATACTAAGTTTTTTTTTAATGAAGTTAAAAAAAAATAGTTGTATCAATTAATACTAATGTGCATAGAAATATGCATAGAAGTTTTTTTTTTTTTAATGAAGTTTAAAAAATAATAATACTTGTACTTTGACTCATAGCATGATGCTTTATAAACCTTTGCTGCTGCAAAAAAGTATCATACTTCGCAGATCAACACTGCCCAAGGCTGATACATCAGTTTGCATAGCTCCCAACTGTCCCTGGTTTTGAGGGACTGTCCCGGATTTTGAGGGACTGTCCCTGATTTCGAGGGACTGTCCCTGAGTAGGTCCACCCTAACCCTCTTGTATTGAATTGTATTGTTACTGTACTGTCTCCCTTAATGCCCTGTACACACGGTCGGACATTGATCGGACATTCCGACAACAAAATCCATGGATTTTTTCCGACGGATGTTGGCTCAAACTTGTCTTGCATACACACAGTCGCACAAAGTTGTCGGAAAATCTGATCGTTCTAAACGCGGTGACGTAAAACCCCTACGTCGGGACTATAGACGAGGCAGTAGCCAATAGCTTTCGTCTATTAATTTATTCTGAGCATGCGTTGCACTTTGTGTGTCGGATTTGTTCACACACAATCGGAATTGAAACGATCGGATTTTGTTGTCGGAAAATTTTATATCCTGCTCTCAAACTTTGTGTGTCAGAAATTCCGACGGAAAAAGTCCGATGAAGCCCACACACGATCGGAATTTCCATCAACACAATCCAATAGCACTTTTTCCATCGGAAAATCCGACCGTGTGTACAGGGCATTATAGTGTAAAGCGATGTGCAACCTGTTGGTGCTATAAAATTCCTGTAGAATATAATAATAATGCAGTGTGTAGCTCTGAACTATATCCATGCAGTGTGTAGCTCTAGATTGTATCCATGCAGCGTGTAGGTCTAGATTGTATCCTTGTAGTGTGTAGCTCTAGATTGTATCCATGCAGTGTGTAACCGTGGATTGTATCCATGCACTGTGTAGCTCTATATTGTATCCATGCACTGTGTAGCTCTAGATTGTATCCATGTAACGTGTAGCTCTAGGTTGTATCCATGCAGTGTGTAGGTCTAGATTGTATCCATGCAGTGTGTAGCTCTAGATTGTATCCATGTAGTGTGTAGCTCTAGATTGTATCCATGTAGTGTGTAGCTCTAGATTGTATCCATGTAGTGTGTAGCTCTAGATTGTATCCATGTAGTGTGTAGCTCTAGATTGTATCCATGCAGTGTGTAGCTCTATATTGTATCCGTACAGTGTGTAGCTCTAGATTGTATCCATGCAGTGTGTAGGTCTAGATTGTATACATGCACTGTGTAGCTCTATATTGTATCCGTACAGTGTGTAGCTCTAGATTGTATCCATGTAGTGTGTAGCTCTATATTGTATCCGTACAGTGTGTAGCTTTAGATTGTATCCGTACAGTGTGTAGCTCTAGATTGTATCTATGCAGTATGTAGCTTCAGATTGTATCCATGCAGTGTGTAGCTCTAGATTGTATCCATACACTGTTTAGCTCTATTTTGTATCCATGCACTGTGTAGCTCTATATTGTATCAATGCAGTGTGTAGCTCTAGGTCAGTGATGGTGAACCTTGGCACCCCAAGGAACTACATTTTCCACGATGCTCATGCACTCTGCAGTGTAGTTGACCATCATGGGAAATGTAGTTCCAAAACATCTGGGGTGCCAAGGTTCTCCATCACTGCTCTAGGCCAGTGTTTCTCAACTCCAGTCCTCAAGGCGCCCCAACAGGTCATGTTTTCAGGATTTCCCTTAAGATGAAATGGCTGTGGTAATTACTAAGGCAGTGAAACTGATCAAATCACCTGTGAAAAATAATAGAGAGCCTGAAAACATGGCTTGTTGGGGCGTCTCGAGGACTGGAGTTGAAAAACACTACTCTAGGCTGTAGCAATAGGTCATGCAGAGTAAGTGCTGTATTGCCTATGGCCCCTTGGGGGCTAGGGTTTGACCAAGAATTAAGAATTTTTCTTTACCCAAGAACAGCAGACAACAAAATAACATTATGGGGTTATTTAAGAAAGGCAAATCCACTTTCCACTACAAGTGCAAACTACAAGTGCAAAGTGCACTTGAAATTGCACTGAAAGTGCACTTGGAAGTGCAGTCACTGTAGATCCGAGGGGGACATGCAAGGAACATAAAAAACAGCATTCTAGCTTGCACATGATTGGATGATAAAATCAGCAGAGCTTCCCCTCATTTCAGATCTATCTCTCAGATTTACATCGACTGCACTTCCAAGTGCACTTTCAGTGCAATTTCAAGTGCACTTTGCACTTGTAGTTTGCACTTGTAGTGCAAAGTGGATTTACCTTTCATAAATAACCCCCTATGTGTTTTATCAGTTAGAATTTGCTCTCTCTAACTTTATGTGACACATTTGCTCATATAGAAGGTGCTACAAATAACAAAAAGTTATTAGCCCCAGGAGAAAGCCCCGCAGATGTGCCTAAGCTTTATTTATATACAGTAAAGCGGACCTATATTAGCAAATTCATATTACACATTTAAATAGTAAATAGGCACTAATACCATTCAGAAACATCTGAACAGCAACTTTACCATGCCGTATTGTATCGAGACGTAAAGGATATCTTGAGATTCTGTTCCCATCTGACCTTGTCTGAAACTTTGAATGTTGCCGTACTGTTTATCCAAGAAATATACTATATAAAATATGGAATATGATGGGCTAGATTAAACACACGTATAACCAATGTATATGTTTTTTTTTTTCTTAAATCTGCAAGCTGATAGCCCAACATTGAAGTCTCCTGCCATGTTGGCTTCAGCTCTTCTCAACGTGAACTGACATCACACGCCGTTAAAATTTCATCGATTGTGCCGTGATTAATCCCCCAAGTACACGCAAGTGACTTAAATATTTAGCTTGTTTCTCCTGTTATGACTTTGAATGCACAGAGAGCCGGCGGATTAACTCCAGAGCACTCAGAAGTATTTAAATATGTATCGTTTTTTGGAGCGTCGGGGCTGCTTCATGGCGGAAGAATCATGGAGTATATTTGGTCATGTCAGACCCTATTTGTATGACCCGCTGTGGATGTTGGCCTGCCTCTGATAACAGGGTATCTGCTTCTTCCAGGGCCTGCCTGATTGCTTGCCTCATTTGGCATGGAATGTGATTCTAGCCGTTTCAACTCCCCCCGTTCATTCAGGTTTTTATTGCTATGTAATTTTCCTATTCTAAAATAGCAGCTCTCCAACCAAAATGACTATGCATTAGGCCGCACTAGCCTGCTCAAATGGATATTAATACAGTTTATCTCTAAAAGGACGAATAATGTATTTCAAACAGATAAAAGGCCTCCCATTAAATGAGGAATGTTAATATCTTATTGCATAGTTAATACAGAGATATTTCACAAGGGAAGCCTGCTTTATGGCTTCAGATACAAGAGGCTGGAAATCTGTCATACCGGGAATGATAGCATTGTCCCTCTATTCAGAGCTCTATATGCCAAATATTATTCTTTTTACTCCAATTAGTGTGCTTTCACCGAGTCACACAGGCTTATTCAACGAGGCAAATAGCAATATACAGAGTGCAGTAGGCAGCCCAACGAGTGGACTGCGGATTGATGTGATGGGTTGCTGGTGGTGACTGCACTTTGGACATCATCATTGCCCTTTTTGCACTGCCTTGTTGAATAAGTCTTGCAATGATAAAAGCTCTTCAAAGCACGTGTGTGAAAAACAAGGCCTGTGGAATAGGAATGCAAAGAAGCGTTTACTTTGTAAGGGATACACAGGAGCTAACAAACATAGTCATACTCACCTGCTCTGTGCAATGGTTTTGCATAGAGCATCCCCAATCTTCCTCTTCTCAGGTCCCCCTTCGGCGCCCCCCCCCCCCCCTTGACAAGTGCCCCCACAGCAAGCCGCTTGCTATAGGGCAGTGATGGCAAACCTTGGCACCCCTGATGTTTTGGAACTACATTTTCCATGATGCTCATGCACTCTGCAGTGTAGGTGAGCATCATGGGAAATGTAGTTCCAAAACATCAGGGGTGCCAAGGTTCGCCATCACTGCTATAGGGGCACCTGAGCAGGCTCCTGCTCTGCGTGTCCATTAATACACAGAGCTGCGTCTCAGCCCCGGCCCCCCTCTCTCATCATTGGCTCACTGGCTGTGATTGACAGCCAATGGCTCCTGCTGCTGTCTCAGTCAATGAGGATGGAGAATCCCTGGAGATCCAAGGCTCTTGCGCTCATCACTGGATCGGGATGGGGCTAAGGTAAGTATTGGGGGAGCTGCTGCACACAGAAGCTTTTTTACCTTCAAAAACCTTGAGCTTTTAGAACCACTTTAATCTAGATAAAATAGAAAGGAGAAAGAAGTAGGTTGCCTTCACTGACCTCCTTCTGAAAATACTAGCTTCCTGGCGGTATACAGATTAGGTATGTTGACTTTGTTCTCTGTACACCAGGTCAGTAACTCCAGAAAGTACTGGAGCCAGGCCTATGTCCTTTTTTAGGGGAAAAAAAAAAGACCTCTTATTCAAATGTATGACTGTGTTGGTTGCCATAACCCTTATGCAGCGTACACACGAGCGGACTTTTCGACCGGACTGGTCCGACGGACTTTTCGACGGACTTTCGACGGACTTCCAACAGACTTACCCAACGAACGGACTTGCCTACACACGATCACACCAAAGTCTGACGGATTTGTACGTGATGACTAAAATAAGGAAGTTGATAGCCAGTAGCCAATAGCTGCCCTAGCGTCTGTTTTCGTCCGTCGAACTAGCATACAGACGAGCGGATTTTTCAATAGGAACTGGGTCCGGCGGAGTTCCGACGTAAAGATTTGAAACATGTTCCAAATCTAAAGTCCGTCAGATTTTCGACCGAAAAAGTCCGCTGCAGGTCCGATGGAGCCCACACAGGGTCGGATTGTCCGCCGGACTCGGTCCGCCGGACCAGTCCGGTCGAAAAGTCCGCCCGGGTGTACACGGCATAAGCCCTCATTAACACTAGTGCATTTTTTCTTGTGTTTGCTGTTACCCGGGCATGCACGACAATGAAAATCACATTATTCTCTTTGGTGCCTGTTCACATCAATGCAGCGCAACGCAGTTCACTTTTTAAAAAGGTGTAGATGCTTCTTTCGGTACAGGGTAGCACTTTTTTTTTGCCCCACAGACTTCAATGGCAACGCTTAGGAAACCCACGTATAATGCATGTACATGTGTTTTTAGTGCGTTTTATAAAATCCAATCACCTTCTCTTACAAAAAAAAAAAAAAAACCCATGAAGTATGAAAATGCATAAAAAATGCACAAAAACTTCATTTTAATTTATATATAGAGTCTGACCACCTTTGTGCCAACGTATATCGGCATGCAGCGGTCGGCAAGTGGTAAGCCTAGTACACAGGGCTCGAATGTCGGCCGACATTGGCCGGTTCAATGGAAACCGGCTGACATTCAGCCAGTGTATATGGCAACCGGTCCGACAGAAGCTTTGAAGGGTCATGAGTAAAAATGGTTAGCCGACTGGCTCCTGATCAGCACTGTCAGCCAATGAGAGCTCTGGTGGTGGTGGTGGTGGGGGGTAGTCCCCCTGTCAGAACTCACAATAGCTCAGTGGGGGAGATCGCTGTACTAACATTGGATTGTTAGTACAGCGGAATCGACCTGAGCTGTCAGGTTTTTTTACATTCAACCGGCTGGGTTAAATGATGGCCCTGGTAGTGTGTACGAGACTTCACTCTCACTGAATAAAAGGGATGAGAGTGAGCTGTTCAGTCTGGTTGTAGATATAACCACAATTCTTTTTTTTTTTTAAGGTGGTCAGACTCTCAGAAGAGCATCTTTTCACATGGAAATGAACCCGTGGGCAGGCCATTTTTTTTACAAACAGGTTATATTACTTTCAAACAGAAAGAGAGAGAGGGTCTTATAATTGCTACATGCAGATTTTTTTTTTACCTCCGGTTTAGCTTTCCGTAAAAAAAAAAAAAAAATCTTTAACAACCTTTACTAAATGTTATGTCAAAGTGTCGCTGTTAAAATTGGCTTTCTACATGATGCCGGAGTAATATTTGCACAGTGCAGAGTGCCATGAGATCCTGACATTTTGATGACTAATTTCAGTGCTTCCTACAAGGTCATGTGATGATCTGAGATGGAGAAATAGCGGCACGCATAGTTTATGATAAACACATTCTGCTCTATTCTTACGTGTACTTATTCTGCAGCCATGACTCTTAAGTTACCCAAGGCTCCTTTCTCTAATTATCCACGAGGTCAGTAAGCAAAATTGGGAAGAAGCTGGGAGATCAATACAAATTATCCCTGAGCAAACCAGTGCTGACAGTTTGAATTGCAGCATATGTTTACCCAAAATCAGGCAATTTATCTTAATATCAGCAAAGTAATGCAGTGCAGGTGAAAGGTCAGGCAATCTCTCCACCTCATAATTACCCAGTTCTAAAACAGGAAAGTGGTATTGATTGGCCTAGCTCAGTACTGTGTGACTAGGACGTGCCAGTGCCTTGCCCTGGCTCTGCTGGACTCTTGGCTTGTAAACTCGACACACTAAGGATTTATTAGATGTGTGGAAAAGGTCTTGTGCTTCCTACTTCACTTTGAGCTTTTGCCAATGAGATTTCTTCCTCTCCTTATTTTGTCTAGCAGCAGGGTGGAACATCAGGGTTTGTTTGTTTCTGTAATTTAGTCTTTGCTTTCCTATCAACTCTTGGTGAGTTGCAGTCCATTAGTTACAAGTTCCATTTTTAATGCAGCAACGATATGTTTTACTCCTTTTATAAAAAAAGCCGGTGTATTCAGTGGTGGTTTCCAGGGAAGGTGAGGACACTGGGACCTGCCCACGAGGAAGCGTACAGTCCACTGCACCCAATTATACGCATAAATGTAAACACATTTCCTTTTATTATTCCTTTTTAAGGGAGATAACAGCAACAAAGAAATAAAGGAAAATACCAGATTTATCGGTGTATAACACTTACATTCATTTTAAGGGAAGTTTCAGGAAAAAAACTTAAATTTTAAATAAGGAACTTTGAAGCAAAATAAGGGTCAGTGCCCATCTGCAGCCTCACCATTGCCATCAATGCAGCCTGATTATTGCCCATCTGCAGCCTCACAAGTGCCATCAATGCAGCCTCATCAGTCCACATCAATGCAGCCTCGCCATTGCCAGCAATGCAGCAGCCTCACCATTGCCATCAATGCAGCCTGATTAATGCCCATCTGCAGCCTCACAAGTGCCATCAATGCAGCCTCATCAGTCCACATCAATGCAGCCTTACAATTGCCATCAATGCAGCAGCCTCCCCATTGCCATCAATGCAGCCTGATTAATGCCCATCTGCAGCCTCACAAGTGCCATCAATGCAGCCTCATCAGTCCACATCAATGCAGCCTCGCCATTGCCATCAATGCAGCAGCCTCACCATTGCCATCAATGCAGCCTGATTAATGCCCATCTGCAGCCTCACAAGTGCCATCAATGCAGCCTCATCAGTCCACATCAATGCAGCCTCACCATTGCCATCAATGCAGCAGTCTTGCCATTGCCATCAATGCAGCAGCCTCACCATCACCATCAATGCAGAAGCCTTGCCATTGCCATCAATGCAGCAGCCTCACCATTGCCATCAATGCAGCAGCCTCACCATTGCCATCAATGCAGCAGCCTCACCACTGCCATCAATGCAACAGCCTCACCATTGCCATCAATGCAACTGCCTCACCATTGCCATCAATGCAACAGCCTCACCATTGCCTTCAATGCAACAGCCTCACCATTGCCATCAATTCAGCAGCCTCACCATTGCCTTCAATGCAGCAGCCTCACCATTGCCATCAGTGCAACCTGATCGATGCCCATCTGCAGCCTAGAGGGGACAGGGAGGGGGGACGAGTGCAGACAGATTAAATCTCCTAGACAGAATCTCCTAGACAGAACAGTGATACAATGGCGGCCCAGGAGACGGGACTTCCTATTACAGAGGCCGCCAAGTAAGCAGGAGATTCTGACGTATGTATGTAATCTGACGGCGCTCGTCCAGCCCCCCTCCCTGTCTCCTCCAAGGCAGCTAAAATTAAAGTAATGGTGTATAACACGCACGCGCTATTTTCACACGATTTTCATGGTAAAAAAGTGAGTGTTATACGCCAATAAATACTGTATATATAAGTGTAGAGTAGATTCAATATGGCTGCTCAATGAGAAGGTTTAAAAAAAAATTATTATAGGGAATGTGGTTCATGGGGACGAAATGTTTCAAACTCAGATATGGCAAACACGGCTTAAAGCAGAAATCCAGGATTTTTTGCACTTCCTCTGCTCCTGCACCTGTTTTTAAAATTCATAGGTTATTCAGGTTGAAAAAAAGACACAAGTCCATCTAGTTCAACCATAAAAATAAATTTAAAAAAATATCATAGAATCCCATATACACAATCCTATTCCCACAGTTGATCCAGAGGAAGGCGAAAAACCCCAGCAAAGCATGATCCAATTTACTATAGCAGGGGACAAAATTCCTTCCTGATCCCCCCGAGAGGCAATCGGATTTTCCCTGGATCAACTTTATCTATACAGGCAGTCCTCGGGTTACAAACATCCGATTTACAAACGACTCCTACTTACAAATGGAAGGAGACAACAGGAAGTGAGAGGAAATCTACCCCTAGGAAGGGAAATTCACTCATGTAAGAGTTATTCTGGGAAAAAAGTATCTCCACTGAAGCTTTATCACCAAGGCTTGTTTCCGCAACAACCCCAAATTTTCAAAATCCAATTGTTATTGGGACAGAAAGTGAGGTGAAATCTTCTGAACAGGGGCGCAGACAGCAGAACAAACATTACAGGGGTTATAACCCTTCCCTATGCTATCCCAAAAAGCTTAAAAATATTTTTTTTGGCTGGAGCTACACTTAAAAAATGTGCCTATTCCGACTTACAAACACATTCAATTTAAGAACAAACCTACAGACCCTATCTTGTCTGTAACCTGGGGACTGCCTGTATACGTTAGTACCCAAATATATTATGTGTATTTAGGAAAGAATCCAGGCCTTTCTTAAAGCAGCCTACTGAGCTTCACTTCATACATACTTTTATTGCTGGGGTCTTCTGGTAAGTCACATGACATCCTCGGATCTTCTCCCTCTAGCGATGCCAGGACGTCTCCAATACTGAAGAGCAGCACTTAAGTTATGTCAGCATTGAAGCTTTCTGTAGTATAGTATTTTGAGGCCAGGCCAGCATGATAATGCATCCCCAGTGGGCGTGCCCATGACACCCTGGACTCACAACTAGTAGGTTGAACATTGATTGCACTCATTCCACCTGAAAGAGGATCAACAGTGGAGCAGAATTTCTGCTGGGGACACTGCTGGAAACAAGTGAGTATTGCATTTAAAAAAAAAAACAGCTGGGCACTTTTTTTTTCAACTGGGGATCAGCTTCAGTCTGTGTCTGCAGTTAATTGACAGAACTAGGTTAGTTCCAGATCACACCAGGCGTGTGAAAGTAAAAATTAAAGCATGACCATTGATGTTTAGTTGGGGCTACTTGGGACAGATTTGGGTGGAAGACAATTATCTTGTTGTGTTTTGGGAGGGGCCCCTTGCAGATAGCGTCCCTTTTGTTAACAAAGTCCAGGTTGGCAACATTGCTGTATACTTTACTGGTTTTCTAAGCCTCGATAAAATCATGATTAATCATATTACCCTGCAGGAGCAGTAAAAAAAAATAGTAGCCTGTATTATTGTTTGACACTGACACATCTAAGGGCCAGAATGGGTCCCTATGACACTCTCAATTACATTTATAAAGAGGAAGACCCTGTAAGTGCATCTCAAATGTATGGAAATATCTGTTCAGAGATGAAAGCCTATAGTTATTACAAGTCATAAAGCTTCTGAAAGCTTGCATTAGAGCTTCTATCACCTGTCACTAACATTTGCATGAAATCAATAGCATGAAGCCATCTATCTTTTTCTTGACCACTTTTCATCATGCCGGCTTCATTAAGTCAAACAGTCATAGTAATTAGGCAAGCAGAGAAGATAGTTGGGCATGTTACAAAAGGATGGGAATTTCTGCTTTTTTCTGCTCCCACTTGGAGACATTTATGGGCCCAGGTGACAGAAAAACAGCTCCGCAGCAGCTGAGTCCTCTAGTGCTGGTTTCCAAATAAAATCTGGGAGCTGATTGGCTGTTGTGGGATACTCTTTCTTTCCTCTCTGCTATCTTTTTTTCATTTTATTTAATGTCTTTGCCATAAAAGCAGAAAAGTAGTGTTAAAGTGATGGTATCCATTATCAAGCTATGTGCATTACAGGTTTTTAATAGTCTCATGTATTTAATCCAGCATGATACAAAGGCTTGCCTTCTATGGCACAGGGAACCTGTCAGGACAAAAAAATGGCACCTGCCATTGTTGACTTGATTTTGAAATCCAGGGCAATTGATATCCTTATTCACCTGGCTGCATACTTGTTCTTGTCCTGTAGAAAAATCTGATCATGTATGATGGCCTCTCTGCTCACACTTTAATGCCGCATACACATGAGTGGACTTTTTGACTGGACTGGTCCAACGGACCGAATCCGGCGGACAATCTGACCGTGTGTGGGCTCCATCGGACCAGCAGCGGACTTTTTCGGTCGAAAACCTGACGGACTTTAGATTTGGAACATGTTTCAAATTTGTCCGACGGCCTCGAGTCCGGTCGAAAAATCCGCTCGTCTGTATGCTAGTCCGATGGACGAAAACAGACGCTAGGGCAGCTATTGGCTACTGGCTATCAACTTCCTTATTTTAGTCCGCTCGTAAGTCATCACGTACGAATCCATCGGACTTTGGTGTGATCGTGTGTAGGCAAGTCCGTTCGTTAGAAAGTCCGTCGGAAGTCCGTCAAAAGTCCGTCGGAAAGACTGTCGGACCTTTGTTGCCGAAAAGTCCGCTCCGTGTGTACAGGGCATAAGGACAACCAAAGGAATGGGAATACTTTTTTCAGTGAATCCAATCATCAAAATATCTTTCATTTGTCAAGTTCACATGTATTGCTTTTGAAAAAAAACACACCCTCCGACTGCCCTTGACGATGAGGGAAGATAAAAACAAATTACCATCCCACTGGCTGTTGGATTTCCATGAAGTTTACCTTTTATGGCTGTCCTAAAAGCAGTCCACCTTAGACAAACATCTACTATGTATGGTGACCCAAAGGCTCCATGTTCTATCCTTCTTCCTTGATTAGGATGTTGTCCTTTACCCAGTGCAATCCCAACATATTGCATGAGACCACAGATTTGCACACTTGTGTAGGCTACAGCCAGCAGCATGACAAATTGTCACCCTAGTCGGCTTTGACAGCATTTCATGATTAATAGCCTGATTATGAAGGGGGCCCTATAGATACAGAATATGCATCTGAGAGAGTTAGGACTTTTGCCGTTTTACATATGCCCAGGCTTTCATCGAGAAGCCTTTACTATATACAGCATAGAGAAAGAGAGAGAGAGAAAAGAAGGCCAAAATCTCAGCAAAAGCCGTGTCATGTAAAATCAATACATTGGATCAATTCTTTATTAACAAGAAAATGTCTTACTTCACATTCCTATGTGGACCTTTGTCTCCAGAATGCATGATGGAATGTCAAATCAAATTGCAGTCTTCAACTTTCTGTCATGTTATCGAGTGTATACACGGACGACTGTCCGCAAGATAAGTGCTCAGTGTTTAGACAAATAACTCAACCACTTGTTAGAAATGGTATCTAATTATTTTGGACCAAGAAACGCTGTAATACAGGCTGGAATAATTGATATATAAAAAAAAAAAAAGGTGGTTTGGGATAAACGGCCAGCGTCAAAGTTAAGCATTAGAAGGTAAAGCCTCCCCAAAATGAATAAAGCACCAATTACTTATTATTCATATAACATTTCCAATTATTTCTTACATTGTAAGGATGTCAACTAAAGTTTCAGTACCCCCCCCCCCCCCCCCATTCAATGTTTGGTGCCAGCTCAGCCAAAAACTCACATTTCTTAAAGAGACTTAAAGAGTTTTGTTGTAACCATGGAAGCTGCCATTGCTGAACTGTCCTTTTAAGAATGCTGGTTCCCTGGCTGTTATGTTGAAGATTTGGCTTTAATGCTTTCTAAGCTGTTGAACTGGAACAAGTATAGCGATAAGGAAAGCTCACACATTTCTGATAAAGAAGATAGATGAAGCTCCGATGGGATTGCTGGATGTAAAGAAAATATCTTTGTCTACAAATCCAAGTCGTGTCTCAGATATCTTCACATACTGATGATCTCTAACCTCCTTTAGGTATATTTCTCTAAATTTAGTTAATATCGCTTTTGTATAAAGCAACATTGGTTTAATGGTCCCCTAAAGTTCCTGCCCATCTTTTCATATACCAAAATGGGTAAACTAATGATGTTTTTGTATGGCGGGCAGGAAAAACTAAGCTGTGATTTATGATGCACTTGCCATGGTGGACTTGCTTGGTTAAAAATCATATCAACATTCCAAGGTAATATCCACTAATAAGAGCAGTGTTTTCATCTCAACTCAAATGCCTGGGCCTTCAGGCTTGGTTTCTGTGTTAAGTCTGGCAGCGTGGTAATAAAGCCCTGTGACTTCGTCTATAGCTTGTTAAACACAACGTGTGCAGTCAAACACTCCTGATCATGATTCATGCACTGTACACAGCAGTATGTGTCGCTGATTTACGACCAAGCGCAGTTCATAGTCAAAATTACAATTTGAGGGGGTAGGAAAAAAAAAAAAAAAAAAAAAGATTAATTACTATTTGTGGCTTGCAATTTCACAAGGCTAGTGGATTGCAGCAGTAGAATGATATGTCCTACATCAGTTTGTAGTCAGCTATTCACAGATTATTAAAGCTTTGCAAGATTAAGTGCACCTCCTGCTAGGTTTGTGCTCAGGCAATATGCTAGACAAAAAAAAAAAAGGACCACAGGGATAAATTCGGAAAAGGCAATAGCCAGGCATATGTCATAATTGCCAGCTACTGCTCCAGTAGTATGAAAAGCATGGTTTGATAGCGATACCCATGCAGCAAAAAGTATGGCTAACAGACATATACTCTTTAGAACACTTTATTGTTCTTGGGTACATGTCTGTCACCCAGTGATGCACTATGCCTTCCTTGATTTACCAAAAAAAAAAGGAACCATTTCAGTCTAAATTCATATTCTTCAAAGTGGCAGCTTTATATAGTCTGTAGAGATGAGGATATTCTAACAGGTGTAAAAGGGCAAAAGCAAAGTGCAGAGGATGAGTAGAGGTAACGGGTTGTCTTTTCACCGTGGTCACTATGAATGGTGGTCAACATGTTATTTTGTGAATAGCCTAAACAGGTAATGTTGATTTATTTTGTATATATCTATATATAGATATATACATCTATTAAATGCAGAGTATTTCACCATGTTAATCATCAATGACTGTGTGAGTTAAAGGGATACCATGTGTTGACTTAAGCCAGCCATAGATGGAGCGATTTTCTTTTCTGCAACCCAGAGTTTTTTTATTTATATTTCATGTAGTTCTAACCCTTCTATAAAACATTTTATTTTTCAGCCCTGAATGAACCAACCATAGACTATGGATTTCAGAGGTTACAAAAAGTTATTCCAAGGCATCCGGGAGATCCTGAAAGGTTACCAAAGGTTAGTTACCTACAGTTACATTTTAAGGCTTGTAATTTTGTCATTTACTATTTTCAGTTTACCAAAAACCAGTCACTGATTATGCACAATTTACTGAAGGTGTGTCAACCAGAAAAGATTGTTTGGAAGTGCAGCAGTCCATTAATTGGATACTGCCAGTGAGTCTGACTCTTCTTATGCCCCGTACACACGGTCGGACATTGATCGGACATTCCGCCAACAAAATCCATGGATTTTTTCCGACAGATGTTGGCTCAAACTTGTCTTGCATACACACGGTCACACAAAGTTGTCGGAAAATCCGATCGTTCTGAACGCGGTGACGTAAAACACGTACGTCGGGACTATAAACGGGGCAATAGCCAATAGCTTTCGTCTCTTATTTTATTCTGAGCATGCGTGGCACTTTGTCCGTCGGATTTGTCTACACACGATCGGAATTTAAAGGATCGGATTTTGTTGTCAGAAAATTTTATAGCATGCTCTCAAACTTTGTGTGTTGGAAATTCCGATGGAAATAGTCCACACACGGTCGGAATTTCCGACAACAAGCTCCGATCGCACATATTCCGCCGGAAAGTCCGACCGTGTGTACAGGGCATTAGAAAGGAGATTATGTAATTCTGTTTCCAATTTAAATTAAAAAAAAAATAATTATTATTTTAAATGTAAGATATTATTGAGTTTGTCCCATACCAGCAAACAAGAAGGGCTTTAACTTCTTGCCACGTCATGGGTGTATCGTATGGAGATTTATTTTAGGACCAGACCTGTGTAATTCAATGTGCTTAAAGGATAGGTTTACTTTTAGGAACATGTTACAGGTTCCACCTGTTTTTTGGGGTGGAACCTATACCATGTTCCAAATGCTACAGCCGCTGTGTTCCCCCGTACTAACTGTCACTTTTTGAAATCAGTGCGGCCCTGCGGGGCTCCGCCCACAGGGCCGCATCATTCATTCATTCATACAGCTCTGTGTGTGAATGAATTACAATCCCTGACATCCTTTGGCTTCTGTCGGCTTGTAGTTCTCAATGAACTACCACAGCACTGTGTAGCTCCATGGTAGTTCATTGATTCTTCCTGTCAGATTGTATCTGCTTGCCCATACGGGATGTACGACAGACACTGACAGATCTGGAGGAGACCCGATTGGCACCAGCGATCTGCTGATCACTGGTGCAATGTTTTACAGGCCCCCCAAAAAAATAAAAATAAATGCACATTTTTTTTACCTGCAAAAAAATGTCCATTTATTATTTTTTTTTCTAAAAATTAAACTTATCCTTTAAACCCCACCAGTTCCCATACTCTGACTGGTTAATAATTACCTGAATCATAACAGCATTTTATTAAGGCAATGTTTACTAAGGAATCAATTCAACTGGTTAATAAACAATCAATCAGCAGTAACAGATCTTCCTTCGATTTCAGATTTGATTGTTGCATTTTTTTATTGTTCATATTGATATTCTCCATGACGTGGCCCAGTTTAAATAGATGCTGTCCTATTGGTAAATTGCAGTGATTTTCACTGATTTTAAAGTGGTTGTAAACCCTTTACAACCACTTTTTACTGCAGGCAAGCCTATAATTAGGCTTGCCTGTAGCTACACTGGATATCCCCTAAACCTGCGCGGTTTAGGAGATATCCCTGTATTTGCATGTGCCGACGTCATCGGCACATGCGCACTTAAGCAAACCGAAGCAACGGCACGTACGTGTCGTTGCTTCAGTTAGGCTGCCGTTCCCGGCGGCTCCCGCGCACATGCGCGGGAGTGACGTCATCGTGGCTCTGGCCAATCACAGCGCAGGAGCCGCAATACCCGGAAGTAACCCCCTGGAGCGATGTTGGCCGCCGGAGCGGTGTGCGAGGACGGCTGCGGGGGCTTCGATCTCAGGTAAGTAATTCATAATGAGCTAGTATGCTATGCACACTAGCTCATTATGCCTTTGTCTTGCAGGTTTTTTTTTTTTTTTTTTTATAGTTTACAACCACTTTAAACCAGTAGAGTTTTTTCTTTGGGCAGTTTTGTTTCCCAATTTGATGTCTGTCCATTGAAAACTCTCTTGTTTACATTTTACTGGTTTACATATTATTTCAGAATGTCTACATTTTCTCCTCTTACGTACAAGCTTTTATCTGTTCTGCTATTGATGAAGGGGTCTAGTATCCCTACCTCTAGTAGTAGTAGGTTGCTTTTGCTCAGTTAAAAAAAACAAAACATATATAGCCAATACTTTTGAATTCTTATTTGCTATATCATAGTGCCATGTTGTTTTGTGCTTCTCCTATAGAGAAACTGCTGAGTTTGCATTGCACTGGCAGCAAGAATTTAAAAAGTACACATGATTTCTACATGATATGAGATCTGTCATAAACTACTGTGACTTGTTTTTTGCCTTGGCATCGCTGTCAACCACCATTGTGAATTTCTTTTTTTTTTTTTCTATTCTCTTCTTCATTGTCCGGATTGGAGCATAATGTCAACATTGTGTCTGCATTGAAATGGAGATATTGGCATCTCCACTTCAATTTCAGATTATTCCAGTAACATACCCAGAGTTTCTGTAAGTAGCGGCAGAATAAATCAAAGACTGCACTTCTTCAAGGGAAGAAAGGGGAGGAAGCATGATACAAGTATTTCGATTCTGCAAGGAGAACATAAACTTCCTGCATAATGAAATAGTTCAATTAAACATTTTCCACTCCAGTAGCCTGTAGTGATTTCCATCTAACCAGCCCCACTCTGATCTGTGATTATGTGACTCTTGTTTTCCTTTCATTTTCTAAAGCTCGATTCAGTTTAATCTTTTGTTTACAAAGGTTTTGTTATAAGTCCCCGACTTAGCAAGCTAGCAAATTAGGTCCACATATTAATATCTACAGGGACTTTTCATTTAAATGCACTAGATTAAAAAAAAAAAAAAAAAAAGAAGAAAAATCTGCCTGGCTTGTTTAGACCCATCATGCACACCACATAGGTTTGAGCAGATGTATATCATTAAAGATAAGGGGTAGATATTTTTCTCTTTTATAATGGACTGTTAATAATGAATATTTACTTCCAGTTGTTCAGACACACTATTTGAAATAATTACTTATGTTGGCTTCCTATTATCACTCATATTTTTCTTCAATGCAGCTCTCTGTGTTACGGAATTCCACTTTAATACCATTTCCATATTCCATGTTCTATGGGATCCGACCATATTTCCATATTTCATTTTCTATTAAATCCAACTGTTGATGGGGAGAATTTTAAACCAAGTTTTTTTCAATTGAGGCTGCTTTTCTTAATATGTACTTTTAGAAAAACAAGAGAAATGGTTAATAAAATAGTTGGCAAAACCTGCTTTGTATATTTTACAGTAAACTGAATTTTCAAATTGACCACACTCTAATGTTTATGATGTAGCATTTAAATGACTGATAGTGAGTAGCCAACACAAATCGATGGCCTGTCCTTTAAAGAGAAACTGCAGTCTGCTTACATAATTTGTAATAAAGACATCTTTGCCATTCTGAAGCTTCCCTCCAACCACTTTGCATATTATTTTATATATACTGTGATTCTGTACTTGCCAAATATGCTGCAGCAATCTCTCTCCACTGAGTCTGGCTGCAGCCATTTTAACTGTGGGCAGCTGAAGCTGCTGCCTGTTCACTTCCTTGATTTACACAGAGGCACACCTCCAGCTCTGCAGCTCTCATTGTCTCTCTTATGACTCATCCCCCCTCCCTTCCTGGCAAATTCCCACAAGAGTGAGAGCGAGAGCTGTGCATGATGTCATAAGCCTAGGCATTTCACCAGACAAGAAACAGGAAGTGGGCTGTATAAGGTATTTACTGGCAGAAAAAAAAAAGTTTTACTATCCAAAGTTAAAACAACAACAAGGGCAGAAGATTTAATAGATGGAAAGTTGAATAAAAGACTGAAGGTCCGCTTTAAATCTAGATGGTTGCCACACTATAATTGTTGCTATTGCAATCTTTAGTTGCACAACTTATAGAAAAATCCTTTTGATGGTATGGTTTTTATTTAATAAATCTGATTGCATGCACCAATATTCTGTGTCCTAAACTGCCAAATGGTCCTGCCGGTTCTTGTTTAGCTTATACATTTTATTGTCTGTTCTGCAGAAAGTCTTACACCCCTTCATGTATAGCTTGTGGGGGGCTGTTTCTTGGAAAACTATGAATTAGATGAGTTAGAAAATGGGAAACAAGAACCTAGCAATATATAGTTAATGATAATCAAGATTTTTTTTTTTACCTGAACTTTTATGTGCTTCGTATGTCTAGGTCACAGCCAGAGTACAGAGCCTTCCATATCTGAAATCCCATATTGCTTTTATTAGTAAAATAATAGAGATAGTTTAGTGGATAACCAGATAGAACTTGTGATTTGTATTTTTTTGCCATTATTGTATGGGGGTGCTGTGATTTCTTCCACAAATTAAAGATTTATTGGATTTTCTTCAGTCTCCTGAGTGTCCACATGTGTAGGACTATTTTTACGAACTGTAGATTGTAAGTTCCTTTAAGCTTATTTAATATACCAGCATAGAAAAGTGATGGCAAATAGTGAAAAAAGGCAAAGTGATCTGTCGAGTCTGTCCCATTTTTTTATATACACTATATTGCCAAAAATATTGGGACACCTGCCTTTACACGCACATGAACTTTAATGGCATCCCAGTCTTAGTCCATAGGGTTCAATATTGAGTTGGCCCACCCTTTGCAGCTATACCAGCTTCAACTCTTCTGGGAAGGCTGTCCACAAGGTTTAGGAGTGTGTCTATGGGAATGTTTGACCATTCTTCCAGAAGCACATTTGTGAGGTCAGGACTCTGTGAAGGCCAGTCAAGTTCCTCCACCCCAAACTCACTCCCAACTTTGTGGGAACAGTTTGGGGATGGCCCAAAGCAAGGTCCATAAAGACATGGATGAGCGAGTTTGGAGTGGAGGAACTTGACTGGGCTGCAACAATTTCATAGACACACTCCTAAACCTTGTGGACAGCCTTCCCAGAAGAGTTAAAGCTGTTATAGCTGGAAATGGTGGGCCAACTCAATATTGAACCCTACGGACTAAGACTGGGATGCCATTAATGTTCATGTGTGTGTTTTTGTTTGTTTTTTGTCTGAGTATAGATCTGTGTTTGTTCCAAGAATGTTTAAATACACTTACTGTTCACTGACTCACTCCTGTTGGAAGTCTATTCTAAGCATCGACTACTCTTTTGGTAAAATAATACTTTTTTAAGAATAGTTTTGAACTTTCCTTGCGCTAGTTTGAGGTCATGTCGCAGTGTTTTTGATCTTGGCTTCATATTGAAAATACTGCCTCCCTGAACCTGAACCGTATTCACCCCCTTGATATAATTAAATGTTTCAATCATGTCTCCCCTTTCCCTTCTTTCCTCCAAACTGTACACATTAAGTTACTGAAGTCTCTTTTGATATGTTTTTATCACTCAGACCTTTCATCATTTTTCTTGCCCATCTCTGGACTCATTCTGTTTTATCAACATCTTTTTTGTAAGTGAAGTCTCCAGAACTGGACACATGGCGGTTGATCTGCTATAACTGGGGAGTGAAAAATCATGTGCAGCTGTGCATGGTAGCCAATCAGCTTCCAACTTCAGCTTGTTCAATCAAGCTTTGACAAAAAAAAAAGAAACCTGGAAGCTGATTGGTTTCTAAACTCTCCAGTTTTCGTAACTCAACCCCAGTATTCTAAATGAGGTCTAACTAAAGATCTATATAGGGCAGGGGTAGGCAACCTCGGCAATCCAGCTGTGGTAAAACTACAAATCCCATCATGCCTCTGCCTCTAGGAGTCATGCCTGGGATTTTCAGGGTCTTGCAATGTCTCATGGGGCTTGTAGTTTCAAAACAGCTGGAGGGCCGAGGTTGCCTACCTCTGATATAGTGGAATCAGGGCCTCCTTCCTCCTGCTGGTGACCTCTCTAGTGATGTATCCTAGAATTCTATTGACTTTTCCCACTGCATGGCCACACAGTCTTTTTCCTCTGTAGTGTAGGCCAACATTGTACCCCCAATGTTGTACTCTGTCAAGGCCTTCTTTTCCCTAGGTGCATTAATACATTTAGAAGCATTGAACTGTGTTTCCACTCTTTTGACCGATCTTCCAGCAATGCCAAATCAGGTTCAGTATTACAGGAAAAAGACATACCTTACCCACCAAACCTTTAGTCATATCAGTAGATAAAATAGGATAGGACATAGTACAAAGCTGTGTGGTACACCACTAGTGACTGGTCATCTTTTACGAATGAACCCCATTTACAATCACTCTGGCGTTCATTTGGAACAGAGACCAGCCACGAGTGGTATGCTTGATTCAGTGTTCACTGTAAGGCGCACTGGAATATATCTGTATTCTATATATAAGTAAAATAACCGCATAAGTGGTTAATTGTCTTAAAACTTTTTTCTTGTATATATCGTTTTACTGTTTTGCACCCCAGCAGGCAAGTATATATTACAATGTCAAGTAAGACAGATCGATACTAAGGAGTTTGCGCCAAAGAAAACGGACAAGATTTGTGAATATAAATCACATTTATCACAATCTAAAGAGAAAGTCTAAAGCAATCTTTTTCCCTCAGATTGTTTCATTAGAGTGAGCAAGGTGCAGTGTGTACCAAAGAAAAAAAAAAAAAAAAAATCTCTTACTTTATTTTTTCGATTCTAGTGCCATTATGCACCAAATTTCTATTCATCCAAATCCAATGCAAATAATTTGATGTGATAAATACATGGGACTTGGAGTACGAAAGTTCACACCAGACCATAAAAATGCAAACTGAAAAACACACACTGTTAATAAATTCCTGCCAACAAAATAAGAAAGATTTTTCTTTATCTGAGGTTGATGTAAAACTTAGAATGCGCATTCCTTTCGTAAGCCCTAGAACAGGATGACAAGCCGCTCTAGCCTGGTCGACCGCCATTACTTGGCTCTTTTAATTCAGGTGAAACGGTATTGTTCAGGCTCCATCTAAAACGGCCACTGAATGAGATGAAATCTAGCAGTTTCAATAAACAACATAAATATTTGATTTTGTTCTAATGGACCCAAATGTGGAGTTCAGCGGCATGTAAATTAAACTGCCAAGTGATTCATCATTGTTAAGCCAGCCGTCTGAGCTTGGTTTACAAGGGTCACGGTGGTTCCTAAGTAAAACAGCAATTGGCCTTAACATACATTTGGAATGAAAAAAAAGAAAAGAAAAAAGAAAAAGAAAAAGAAAATGGAATGAAGAGAATCAGCTGTAAGTGTCAGAAGCTGAAGAGAAAAAATAATAGCAATGAGATGGGATTGTGCAGATGTAAAACATGTATCTCAATACAAGCCTGCCTGGATGAATGCTGACTTCATCCCAGACTTGATAATATTACCACATTATTGATTTCTTTTTTAGTTTTTTTTTTCTCTTCTGAAGATGCATAATGCACAAGGCTTGATGGTTAATTCTGCTGTGGACAGAAAACCAATAAGGCATACATGCGTTGCTTACAATGTACACTGAAAAGACAAATACCGGTTTTATACAGGCTTATGGTTCATCAGAACAATGAAAGATCTGATATTTTCAACATCAATGATATATATATTTTCCAGCCTACCGGAAGATATCTGTCCTTGTTCTAACATTTGGGCCCCATCACATTTATTTTAGGTTTAATCTGCTTTTTTTTAGCCTCTCCTTACTTTTTCCTTCATCATTAGGCTAATGAAATTAAAAAAAAAAAAAAACATTTTTGTTTTCACTATATATCTTATTTTAGACCCAATGACATCACCTGATCTCTGCTTCTCTTTGCAATGTAGGCAGATTAGGGCTGGTAGTAGGGGCCAGCAGGGTGCTGTACATAGCTTCCTAGAAGCTATGGTAACACCCATATTTGATGCTGAACCTCCATTATTGAAATAATTAAAATCTAATCAATAAAAGGGATGGGCTATGAACAGTAAGGCATGGAGTGGAGGAACTTGACTGGCCTGCAACATTTTCCTAGACACACTCCTAAACCTTGTGGACAGCCTTCCCAGAATAGTTAAAGCTGTTAAAGCTGCAAATGGTGGGCCAACCCAATATTGAACCCTACAGACTAAGACTGGGATGCCATTATTGGGCTAGGGACAGTAAGGCTGAGGAGGAAAACGCTAGCTGAAGTTGGATGTCCTCTAGCAAGGAAATGAGGTAGACTCTATCTGACTTGCTGAAGATTCTAATGCACACTGTAAGAAGCTTACCAACGTGCGGTGAAATCAGAGCGAGCCGAGAGGAGCCAGTACTGTGCAAGACTGAAGGTAATCCTGGAGTCTCATTTTAACTTTGAATGCAAGTAAAGTTGAAGCTTACATCTTGCTGGGCAAAAAAGTCAGGGGATAGTAGAGTTGAATGGGGGTCCTAGGCAAGGTAGCAGCTTTGAACCCCACCTCCTCCTTTCTCAAAGCCCTCCAATTGACATTGATAAGGATTACAATAGGCCCCATTCGCATTGACTGTACTGGCCCCATCAGACATCAATGGCCTACAGATGTATATATTGGTGAACCACAAAGAGAAAATTTGGATTCTCAATAACGCGTTGCCAACATCTCAAAATCTATTATTCTAAAAGGACCCTACTGAAAGGGACACTTGTACCCCCCGGTACAGAGGGACTTTGAAGGCGAACAAAAGAAAATTTATAAAAACATGTTATTTATTTGAAAAAATACTTAAAAACACATGTATAAAACCATGATAGTGATCTATACAGAACATTGGTACAATACAAGATAGTTTGCACATATTATATTCTCTACAAATTCAAACGTGAGTACAAATTCCTCCATAAGCCAAACATGTTTCAGGAAGATGTCCCTTCTTCAGAGGAATTTTTCCTCTCCTAAAAACGCCTCTGAAGAAGGGACATCGTCCTGAAACATGTTAGGCTTATGGAGGAATTTGTACCCATCTTTGAATTTGTAGAGAATATAATATGTGCAAACTATCTTGTATTGTACCAATGTCTTGTATAGATCACTATCATGATTTTATACATGTGTTTTTAATTATTTTTTCAAATAAATAACATGTTTTTATAAATTTTCTTTTGTTCGCCTTCAAAGTGACTCTGTACCGGGGGGTACAAGTGTCCCTTTCAGTAGGGTCCTTTTAGAATAAATGGCCTACAGATACACCCTCTTTTGTGAAGAGTCAGGTAGGAGTACAACTTTACCCAACTGCGCTATCCCCTATTTTTACTATAGGAGCATGAAGGTTGTAGCTGACCTCCCTGGACATCCTCTGGATTCTAGGCTCCTGCCTACATGGATAATCTGGCTCTGGGGGATGGCCAACACTGAGGCAATCTATCAAGAAATGTCAGCGTTATATCCGGGCTGTATCAGTCTTAGTTTTTTTCCCATATCAAGTGTGACATCAGTCCAAGTGTGACAGTATCTACTAGATACCATATTGGTACCATAGAGGCCCATGGATCAAAGTGCAGACATGCACACTCATAGTAATAACTACAATCCTATTTTTTAAGTAAATAACCAATTAAGCTGCTGAACAACTTCCACCTGACATCATGAGGGTAATGTTCATGAACATTATTATTATTATTATTATTATTATGAACATTACCTTACTGCATTTTTAGAACTGATGAAGATTTTGTGAGAAAATTACTCCATGTGGGTTGTCCACAAGTATTAATTATATCCCTGATCTTGTTGTTGCCGGATGACACCGATGACCTCTATTTATGTTCCACCATGTACCTTGCATGTGAAGTCCAACTGGTGATGTCACTTCTTTGGCACTAAGTATCTCTATGTACTAAGTATGAACAATATTGTATTTTACTTTTTTACCACGTTATCGAAGCTGCTGGCATAGTAGTCCATTGAGGGAGGTGGAGATATAGCTTGCAACTGCAGCCTTCCTCTACAGCAGGGGTCTCAAACTGGCAG
Source organism: Lithobates septentrionalis (assembly GCA_037952835.1). NCBI lineage: Eukaryota > Metazoa > Chordata > Amphibia > Anura > Ranidae > Lithobates > Lithobates septentrionalis. The sequence continues at coordinate 218,232 of JBBDGP010000403.1, forward strand.
CCCTCCAGGTGTTGCAAAACTACAAATCCCATAAGGCATTGCAAGGCTGACAGTTACAAGCATGACTCCCACAGGCAGAGACATGATGGGACTTTTAGTCTGCAGGGCCGCCAGTTTGAGACGCCTGCCTTACAGACATGGATGTGTGATCAGTGCCCAGTGCCATGACATAGCCCAAATTGAGTAACATGCATCTAACATCTATGGGTACCTTAGGACCTTCTGTAGACCTTCAGATATCTTAATATTGATGCTTGGAGACGCTCTTGTTTCCTGCTCTGATTAATAACACATAACTGATGACTTACGTAGTCATCAATCAACATTTACTTACTTGGTACTCTCCCTTTTCTGTACAAAACAGAAAAACTGCCCTCCTTTCCAATAGGTTGAAAGACCAGTGCGAAGTACGTGGAGCACTTATGGCATTCCTGCAGAATCATTATTGTTCACTCTTCCTGCAGGCAGTGCCTAGGTTGCTTGTTTTGCCTTCAAAAGTTGGCATAGCTTCGCTAATTATGGTCTTAAATGACAAAATGTTCAGGATACATTTTTTTTTTATACAGACAGCTATGATGTATTCTCTTCAAAGATGAGATAAAATATAATTAACCGCAACCTACATGTACACTAATATCACTGATTGCATGTACACTGCGTCGTGTATTTTAATCTACATAAAGGGAGATGAAGTGTAACATTAACCTTTTGTTGCTGGAAAAGTAGCAGTTCTGGGTCCTCAATTACCCAGGATATTACGCAGAGATACAAAGTGGCAATGGAGAGAAATCAGGGCAAAAACAAATTACTTTTCCGCCTAGAACACTTCCTTAACAAATTATCTGCATTAAAAGGTGCGCAGCAGCGCTAAAACGATTTCTCCCTAAAATTAATTGCACGCATTCCATGTGTGTTTTCCCATGTTTCATGCGTTGCACGCAAATATATTCCGTTTTTTTTTTTTTTTTTTTTCTAATATACAAAAATTTATTAGGAATGCGGTCATGTTGAGCAATTACCCATGCATTAAAATTCATCTTCTTTCCCCCGCTTTTTGAAGTAGCTACATCTAATGGCTCTGTACTCTTCAATGTATTCATAGCCGTAGGCAAGAACTAACAGAATAATTGCTTTACAGTTCTATAATGACATTAGCACCTGAAGCAACGTCACCTTGGTTACCTCTTTTAACTGTGATGATATATACCGTTCTCGATGATCGGGGCTTGTGAATAATCTTGTATATTCAAATCGGCGGCGACCACTGTACAAGAGCGCGCACTCGTAATAATAAAACTGTACATTTGTCATGAAACAACGCTAGAAATCATTTGAGCTTTAATAGTTTCCATTTAACTTGAAGCCTGTTATGTCCTATTGAAAGGCAGCCAATTACACTTATGGCCGTGGCTTCGAAAATTTCCATTGAAATGCTTTTCAAACAACCATTCAGGGCTAATCGTATTCACAGCATGAGGCGCTATGCATAAGCACGACATATTGTAACAAAACAAACTTGTTCAGAGCATCCTTGACTGATTGGGTTACACAATTCTATTTTTTTTTTGCCTTGTGTCTTGCCTATGACAAGACCGGCACTTAAGAGCTGCTTTCGAAAGTCGGGTTCATTAGTTAAGATACTATCCAGTAATAGGCAGATTAGAGATAAGTGCATACGTAATTTTCCTAAACTATCCTTATGTTACGATTGCAAAAGTACCATATGGACAAGTAGGTGTAGAATATATCCTGGAAATGAAAAATAGCTTGTAAATGCAGAAATCTTAATTGCTTTAATCGTTGCTTAAAATTGAAAGGCATGTAAAAAGTCTTGTGATATGATAGGAGAGATTATGAGTAATTATTAACACCTCTGAAAAACACTTTATCTTGCTCACAGAGAGCTGCTCGGGCTGATGAAATCTGATTAAGACAGCTGTGCCTTCCATTGATTATACCTGCTTCATGACAAGTATAATTCTTTATTTGTATGCAAAGTAGATGCATGCAACATCAAGCATACACACCAATTTCAGAGGTAAATGCCCATTCTAAAAGCCATCCATCCGATAACTTTGTGGATTAAGTGCTATTCCTGCGAACGTATGGCATGCACAAAAAGTGATGCCTACAGTGATTAATCTTGATAAATAAAGGACCCGAAATAGGAGTGTTCTGAAAAAATGCAAGAAACAATGAATCAGGCTGGGGGTCTTCAGATGGCGAGCGAATTTCATAGTCGAGGTGACACCAATCTTATGTCTTTGAATTTTTTCAAAGATTAAAGATAGCATCAATGTGTATTAACCTCCAGGATCCACAAAAAAAAAAAAACAGCACGTCTGTTGAAATTGAAAATTGAGCATTAATCATCCACGTGCTAGACATTCATCATGTCTAGGTTCGACAAGTGTATTATTTCACAAATTATGACGAGTTATCCTTTTGTTAGAGAGTAAGACAGGAGGTCAAGGAAGTTTTCCTTAGATGTAGGAATCAATTTAAACAATGCTGTTCTGTAAGTCAAACATTCACCTATTGTAAAGATATCCGTAGACGTTGGATAAATATAAGACAAGCAGAAGGCTAGACAACACGGGCCATTTAAACCTACTGTTGTGGTGGATTAACACATGGTAACATGCATTAGGTTAAGGTAGCCCATTCATTTGAATGGGCTGCAGTGCATCACAATGCAGGCTAAAAATCGGCATGCACCTTGATTTCCGCTGCAGCATATCACAACCCACATTCCAGTGTGTTCTGGTGCAATGCAGGGCATCTGTGTTGTATGAATAGGTTAGGGGTCCATTAAAAATGAACGGCACTACAATGCATGTACCATGGTGTGTACCAAAGTAACAATAATGTCCTGTACACACGGTCGGATTTTCCGACGGAAAATGTGTGATAGGACCTTGTTGTCGGAATTTCCGACCGTGTGTGGGCTCCATCACACATTTTCCATCGGAATTTCCAACACACAAAGTTTGAGAGAATGCTATAAAATTTTCTGACAACAAAATCCGTTGTCGGAAATTCTGATAGTGTGTACACAAATCCGACTCACAAAGTGCCACGCATGCTCAGAATAAATTAAGAGACGAAAGCTTTTGGCTACTGCCCCGTTTATAGTCCCGACGTAGGGGTTTTACGTCACCGCATTTAGAACGATCAGATTTTCTGACAACTTTGTGTGACCGTGTGTATGCAAGATAAGTTTGAGCCAACATCTGTCGGAAAAAATCCATGGATTTTGTTGTCGGAATTTCCGATCAATGTCCAACCGTGTGTACGGGGCATAAGAGTGTTTTTCCGCAATGCATAGGTGTGAATAGGCTCTTATGCCCCGTACACGTGATCGGATTTTCCGACAACAAAACCGTGGATTTTTTTTTTGCGAAGGATGTTGGCTCAAACTTGTCTTGCATACACACGGTCACGCAAATGTTGGCCCAAAATTCCGAACGTGAGAACGCGGTGACGTACAAGACGTACGACGAGCCAAAAAAAGGGAAGTTCGATAGCCAGTGCGACTCCTTCTGCTTGATTCCAAGCATGCCTGAACTTTTTTTGCAACGGACTTGTGTACACACGATCAGAAATTCTGACAACAAGTTTTGTTTGACCGAAAATTTGAGAACCTGCTCTCAAACATTTGTGGGCGGAAATTCACGACAGCAAATGTTCGATGGAGCCTACACACATGGTCGGACTTTCTGACAACAAGCTCACATCCAGCATTTGTTGTCGGAAAATCCGATCGCGTGTACGGGGCATTAGGTTTAAACAGTTCTGGCTTTGGGTAGGTTTTCTAGCTCAGCAAAGGCCGTGTGCTTGCCCTAAAGATTTAAGTAGGATTGGGCGGCACAGTGGTGTAGTGGGTAGCACTCTCACCTAAGAGTCAGAAGGGTCACTGGTTAAAATCCCAACCACGACACTACCTGCCTGGAGTTTGCATGTTCTCCCTGTGCCTGCGTGGGTTTCCTCCGGGTGCTCCGGTTTCCTCCCACACTACAAAGACATGCTGGTAGGTTAATTGGCTTCTGTCCAAAATTGGCCCTAGTATATGAATGTGGGTTGGGGACCTTGGATTGTGGGCTCCTTGAGGGTAGGGACCAATGTGAGTGTGCGATGTATGTGTGGAGCGCTGCGTAAATTGACGGCGCTATATGGGTACCTTAATAAATAATAATATAATAAATGAGGATCTTAATGAGACACAATGTACAGGGATAAGGAGAATTGTAGACATGCACCCACACTCACTCTGGGTGGACTGGTGTCTTTATTCAACCTTACTAACTATGTAACTATGGGTAAGAAATTCACTTGCAGGCCTGCCATGTAACAAATTACATTACCTAAAATGTTTTCTTCTTTTTGGAAAAGTTTTTTTGCAGCTGTTTGTATATATTACACATGGCAATATTGGAATGATCATTCAAATCTTCCAACTGTATAATGCTAATAGGTAGAGAGTTGGTCACCCAGGCTATGAATAGACACCATGGAGCGAAAGCGGTTCTTTTATATCATTGAATAAATGTTTTTAGATGATGGCAGCATTCTCTAAGGGGAAGAGAAGTCAAACAGAAGAGATTCCTTGTAAAAATTAAGTAAACTAGAGATTAATCCCAACCATCGTAAAGTGGAGGTATGCATGCAGGCACGGATAAGACAAACTCAATGCATCTCTACCCTTAGGCAAAAGCACTCTACTCTCTGAATGGGAATTCATTTATGAAGTCCTTTATAGCACACAGTCAAAGAGGTTAATTGAAAAATTTCTTAATGTCATTATGAAAAAAAACTAGATTAACCCAAGCTAATTCACTTTATTGTTCAAAATAAAGAGGAATAAGCATTGAACTCTCTGGCAAATTCCGGGCATGAATTAGAGGTGAGATGTTGTCTTTAAGGAGTTTGCCAATTTAATTAAGATATGGAAAATTACTTATTGTTCTTCACCACTAAAGTGCTAGGAATTAACAAGTGCTGTGCTTTTCATATCCCTGTCATGTATTTGTTTGTTTCATACCCGCAAAACCTCATTATTAAAGCTTTGGCGTTATTTCCTTCATTCATCACTACTGTTACATGATTCTACGCCATGTGTCTAATGCAGATGATTACAACCAGATAGGTGGATTCTAGAATTCTGATTATTAAAGGACTAAGATATTTTTTTTGTATAAAATGGCTAAAGGACTACACCATTGTTGGAAAAAAAAGTTCTTTGTTCACATTTCTTAAACTGCTGTCCAAACTTCAAGGGATCTTAATGGTCTTGAGAAGTTAGTTTTCATTTTCCTGGTTCAGAGTTGCCCAGTTTTAATTCGCTGAGAAGAAGGTTTCAAAACCATTCTATGCATTAGGGTAGAAAACCCTTCTGCAAGCAGTTCCCCCCCACCCAGCTCACCCTTATACTTACCTGAGCCCAATCTTGATCCAGCGATGTGCATGAGAGCAGAGGCTCTGTCTGCTTTATCCCTCCTCATTGGCACAGACACAGCAGTAAGTGCCAATCACAGCCAGTGACAAGGGAGCTGGGGGCAGGGCAGAGTTCCGCTGTCAGCGTCAATAGATGCAGACAGCAAGTCTCAGGAGTGAGCCCACACGAGTGTCCCCATAGCAAGTGGCTTGCTATGGGGGCACTTGGCGAGGGGGAGCAGTCAGGAGTGGGATCCGAGAAGCGGAGGATTGAGGCTGCTCTGTGCGAAACTATTGCAAAGAGCAGGTAAGTATAAGTATGTTTGTTATTTTAAAAGAATTTTACCTTTTAGAATAACTATAAGGGGGTAGTGGGCAGACACACAGTATGTAAGGGTACAGACTGATTTTCTAACGCAATATCTTGCTTTTTAATTAAACCAGAGATCTTCAGTAGGAGTCATTACTTATTTGTCTGAAAACATGCTCTCAAAAATTTTTTTAATTCTTTCCTATCTGCGCAATACCTAGCTGGAGTCTCGATGTAAAAACCTTGATACATTGTTTGGTCTTGTCTGACTTAAATTTGCTGTTGTGTTATGATTTTAGCCCTTCCTACCTTTTAAGCAATAAAACAAACCCCTCTTCTTCTTGTGTCCTGCCCACAGGAAGTATTACTGAAGAGAGCAGCGGACCTTGTTGAAGCCTTATACGGAATGCCGCACAACAACCAGGCAAGTCATTAATGCATGTCGCAAAATCCATTAAAAAATATGCAATTTAGGGACTACTGTGCGTGAACCTGGCAAAATATCAATACCATCCTATTTGCCGTGGACGATTTTGCCAGTCACCTTAAGGGCAGTGTAATGTGATGAGCATTACCAAGGGGAAAAAGAGAGAAAGGGATAAAAAAAAAATTGACAATTAGGCGTAAGGTGCCAAAAGCAAAGGCAATCGTTAAGACGACAGAGTAACCTTGAACTTGGTCCAAAATATACAGTGACTAATAGGAAAGCCTGCACTAAATCTGCCAAGCACAGGGAAGAGAAAATAAGGTTTGACTAAATTGTAACAGTCATGCCATTGCCTTATAACACATGTATACTGTATGTATTTAATCAACTTTATTTAACCAAATGGGCCCGGTTCTTAAAGCGCAGTCCTACTGTCTTAAAAGAGTAATTTCACCCAAAAGTCAAAGTTTTAGGGTTGATAGAGGATTCAGTCAAACTTAGGGGCTCCAGCAAGAAGTTTGTACCACCACTTTGCATGTCAACATGTAAATAAAACGCAATATATTCAAAAGCCATTCTCCTGCTCTCAAAATGGGAGGTATAAGAGGTGTAAGAGGTATACAGTGTAGGGATTCCTTCTCTGTGCCATTGGTCTTGCTGCCCCCTCAGGACAATGGGTATCCTTATGGACTTTAAAGCAGCAATAACAAGAGAAGGGCGCACCGACCTAGCTCATTACCTCATTGAATTTTCATTCACTACTTTCGCTCTGATGAAGAGGGTTTGCCCTTGAAAGGCATTAACCATCACGGACGCCGCCTGGTCTTCCCACAGCACCAGTAGACTACAGTAGACCTGAAGGCGATTGGCCCCACCTGCATAAAATATGAGTTTGTGAGTATAATAATTGTTGTTTTTATTTTTTCAAGAAAAATTTATTGAGGTAATGGGCTAGGTCAGTGCGTGCTTCTCTTGTTATTGTTGTAAATAAAACCTGTCAGAGTCTGACCAACCCGCACTTCCTTGAGAAGTGATCAAAACAAGGACCTAGGCCTAAGGCTGGGTTCGCACTGCAGTGCGGAGCGGCTCACAGCCGGGGTCTGGTGCGTCCCTGTTCACCAGTTCAAGTCCGATTTCGGTCCAAAATTTTTGGCTGAATTCGGACCTGAAACGGACCAAAAGACGCACAGGGCTCCTGTGCAATTCGCTCCACAGCTGTCCCGGGGCTGCGTAAACCGGCTCCATTGAGAGACGGTCACAGTCCCCTGACATGCAAATTGGATACGGGAAACCCAGCCTCAGAAATCTCAACACAGGGACTGGGAGTGACTCTTTAAAGCACACCTGTTCTAAAGACCTGTAAAAGCTACCGTTATTCATGTCTAAGAGATAGATTTGCATTATACAGTAATTATCACATGTAGCTTTCACGAAAAAATTTCAGTTTTATACTTTTGTGTATGAGAAATGTTATGGGAAGAGCACTTACACTAAATTGCAGAGTCTGGTGAATGCTGGGAATCTTTTTACACATTTCTGGAAAATTCATGGGAAACCTTGTTTCTCAATATGTCCAGAAAATACATTTCTGCAAAAAAAAAAAACTATCTGAATTGACGGCAGATTTTCTGTACATTTTATAAGCTGTTTGAGAAATTGTTGTGGTTGCGCTGGGCAACCAGTGCAACACTTCTTTCACATGCTTTAATACATAAGATCCAGTTTTATAATTTCTGCAGTCCCCTGATCACAACTATCCTCCTACAAGTGCCCAAAAATACTGAGTAGGTACTACACACCTACAACACACAGTTAGTTAGAATCATGCTGTGTCTACTTAGCCCGAGGTTAAGATCGCTGCTGTGTAGAAATTCCTGAGCACTTTTTCGATAGGCAACACAAATCGCTGGACAAGTATTATATCCAATCCCATGACTATGGTTCCAATCTAGGACAGTTTTTATTTGACGGCTGTTGAGACAAAACTGTATCACATGGTAACCACGTCTTTGTGTTTTCTTGCTGTGTAGGAGATAATCCTGAAGCGAGCAGCTGACATTGCTGAAGCATTATACAGTGTGCCACGCAATCACAACCAGATCCCCTCACTTGCCAACACACCATCTCACAGCGGAATGATGGGAGTAAATTCTTTCAGCAGCCAGCTAGCAGTTAATGTTTCAGAGACATCTCAAGCTAATGACCAAGGTAGGTGGCTATGCCAGACCCAACTCCAGATGCTGAGCACAGCGCTTATCTAACATATATTTATAGAGTTTGATGGAATCATGTTGATCTTAAACGTTCCCGTTAACATATATTCCTATCAGACAAGTAGCTTAGTATTCTCCCCCATTGCTGTAAAGCATGTTACCATTATATTATCTGTTTGCTGCTGAGTAGCGCCAGTATATTTGTAGATGTTGTTTTGACATTTGAGAAGTGGTAATTAGTTTTCTTGTAGGGTAGTAGCTGCAAAAGGTAACAACATAAAGAGTATTAAACATCGGAATATAGCCCATTAGATGCGCAACGCCACCCCGCCTTTTAAAAAAAACAGTCTTTTAAGATGAAATCAGTGTAACAAACAAGTTGTTGCCTGTCACCGGTGGCATTTGAAGGTCTGAAAAGGCTGAAAGTTCATCTTCTGTGTTGGTACAAACCAGGAATCAAGCCTGTTGATAATTGCTAGTAAGGATAAATGTGAAAGAAGCTGACACAATTAGATCGAAGACGGCTTTTGTTGGCTGTCTCAGCCTGTGAGGGAACAACATAGTGTGCCATCGTAGATGATTTAAGTAGGGTCGATGTGATAAGGTTATCTTAAACTGCAACTGTTGAAAGGACCGGTAAGAGGTATTGTGAAGTAACGCAACGTAATCAATACATCTGTGTAGTGTGTGATGTGGATTTGTGCAGGAAAAAAAAGCCAAAGTGTCTTTTATAAATGAGGGTAACATTATCTTGTTTTTTTTTTTTTGTGGGGCTTTCATTCCTTCCAGTAGGCTACAGCCGTAACACAAGCAGTGTATCGCCACGAGGATATGTTCCAAGTAGCACCCCCCAGCAGTCCAACTACAACACAGTCAGCAATAGCATGAACGGGTACGGGAATGCTGGAATGCCCAACTTAGGAGTCCCTGGGTCACCTGGCTTCCTCAATGGTTCATCCGCCAACTCCCCCTATGGCAGTGAGTGTTCTTGGACATCCTATTGAATTTTCTTATTTTCTTGCTTGCCTGTATATTTTAAATGTGTTAGATTTTTTATTTTTTTTTTAGCCTTTTTTTTTTTAATGTTTTTGCTATCAGTTACTGGACAAAGGGATGGGTGACTGGAGGCTGAACAGAAAAGCAGTTAAAAACATTACTGTATGGCCCACAACAATTTGACATGAATAGTGTGGTTCAAACATGCAATCATAATCCTGTTACACAAATGTGGTCTTTATGCAGGAGCTCCATATAATTATCAAACTTTTATTTTTTATAAGAGTGCTGTGGTGTTTAAGCAGCTCAGTATTTATGACGTGACACGACCTATTGCTGTATTTGTAGACTTAGTGAATATACACTTTTAAATCTGGTAGGATTTATTATCCTATATTGTGATTTATACCCTTTTTAAGGATCTTAAAAAAAATTTTAGTAAATAAAGTACATCATTATCATGGCAAACAGTTGACAAACCTATCCTAATGAAACAAAGTGGTTTTCTTTATATGAATATGTGTGCTCATAGATAAAAACAGCATATCTATAGATAAACTACACTCACATTAATGTAACCACATTATAAATATAAAAAAAGGAACAAGCAAATGCAACCATTCACTCCTGTAAGCCCAGCTCATTCAAAAATAGTCAGATGCTTGTGATGAAGATTTGCCATTTTTTTCAGGCCATATAACTTTAGGTTTGCCATTTGTCCGGCCAAATGTACTCAAAGGTTTTCTCTACCCATATGCAAATTCCTCAATCCAATTTTGCATAAAAGGAACAAGGTGTCCTATCCTAGAGTACTATTGCAGAACACTTTCTCCCTGGTGTTTTGTGATTGGCTGGCTTTATAGCATTTTAGTTATGCTATGTAAACTTATCAAGGTGTGACGGCACTGGGAACAGGAATAGGCCCAGTACAATAATAAGAAGAACATATACAAGTTATGCCCTACAGTCCAGATCACTTAATATTTTTAAAAGCTCCCAACCGCGTGCAGTTCTCTTTTAAATGTATCTCCCTCTCCTCTAATTGGCCTACAATATCAGACAACAATGATCAATCACATACTTTATGGGAGGGATCTTTACACTGGACTCTGAAGGGGGAGAAAAGATTAAGAGAGAACTGTATTTGTTGGCTTATAAAACCATTGCCAAGATCAGCAACTTGGGGTGGAAGTGCATTTGGCATATGGGGGAACCACCACTATTATCAAAAGGAAAATTTGCAATGGTTTAAAAAGACAACTTAACCATGCAAGAAAATTTTGATGGGCAGGGTGAAGAAATCACTTATGAGTAAAGACAGATTTTGAAGATGGCTCCTTTGGATCATCTTATACACAGACATGTTCAAGACACATGCACAGGCTTTACATTTTGCTTGGCCTGTCCCAAATGTAGACACCACTGAGATCAGGTACCTTCCATGGTGCTCAGCACATAGACCCCCAGATTCTTTAGCCTGAGAGTGACCATCATAGTTATTTTTTTATTATTAGTTTGGCTATTTTTATTTTAGTTTATTTTTATTCCCAAACCTAAAACAAAGGCTGCATCACTCTCTCTTTATGTTCTGCCATGGGGTTAAACAAACAAAAAAAAAACTCCTTTTTGAGTCCTGATTATTTTTGCTTTATTGCAGTAGTACCATCAAGTCCTACAATGGCAGCCTCTTCGGTCACCCTCCCTTCAAACTGTAGCAGTACACACGGCATTTTCTCATTCTCACCTGCAAATGTCATCTCCGCAGTGAAACAAAAGAGCGCATTTGCCCCAGTCGTCAGGCCCCAAGCTTCCCCTCCACCATCCTGCACCAGTGCAAATGGCAATGGACTTCAAGGTGAGTTGGGTTTGTTATACAAATAGCATGTGCATTAGCTTTAGTGACAGAATATCTGTTTTGACAGGCAGATTACAGTTTCACTGGACCTTAAAAATAACAATTTATTTTTAAAAAAAGGGGGCAAAGAAAACTGAAATGCTGTTCATGGCAAACCAACCAGAATCCAGATCTTATTCATACAGGAAAAAAAAATAGCACAGTGGTTGGTTGTGATGAGCAACACTTTAATTTTACTTTGTTTAAGCCCAATACATTTTCCCTGTTTTAGAAGAATATGGATTACCCCCAAGGTTTTTCAGGTTCTTCTACTCTCAGGATCTGGCCTGAAACGAAAGTTCTGCTCCCCTTAATGCAAATTGGCGAAAAAATTGTTAATATTGGAGCTGTGAAAGAACACAAAAAAGGGAGAATATTAAATCCTTTAACTTATAAAGCAGTTCCCCATTACCAGTTATCTGGGATGTCTTAGCCCCATTAGTTCTGAAAATCTCTATGCAATTACATAGACAGAGTTTGGAGTATGAAGGGATTATTAAACTTCTAAAGAGGTTTCATATGGGGACTCTCTCAGCTGTAGCAATGAGTGACCGAACACTGGAAAACATCCACCACATGTCTCTATGGCATACACAAATTCACATCACAATGTCTGCATTGTCCTTATAGTAAAATAGAATTGTACTGTATAATAATCGTTCCCAGACATTAGATATATTATTTAATGCCATGGGTTATAGTATATGCTATCAAATATTTTCTTATTTTTCAGACATGTATTACACTCCCACATTCTCAAAATCTTGAAATTGATAAAGCTAGAACAAGTGCCGCATAATGTGAGACATTTTTAATTTTTAATCGTGCAATAAGATAGTGGTTTACTGTTGACTTTTTTTTTTTTTTTTTTAATACCAAAATCCATCATTCCTTCCAGTTGAAATGAAAACACATTATAAGATGAAAAAAAAAAATCTAAATTTAGTTACCGTTAAATATTAGCAACTGCTTGTATTAGAAAAAATCAATCAGTGTTTATATATCTATATATATATGGCAAAACTCCAAAAGTTTGTATAAATCTGCTATAAAGATATTACTGGATTTTATTTATCAACTAATTGAATACTACTAAACCATCTAATCGGACTTCTCTCTTTGAATAAATTTAATTCTAAATGTAATTTAGAATGATTGAAAAACTCAAAATGTGTTATTTTCTCAAATATGTTTTAAATGTAGAATCTGGAGAGGAAGATGGTTTGGGAGGGTATACTGCATGTGTGGGAGGTGGCATCTCTATCGTTTTTCCATTTGGCGTTTGCTTTGAGAATGGCACAAAACACCAGAGACTTCATGATTCGAAATGTATGTACAATTAAAGGTGTGCTATATTTAAGTAATTGCAATAGAAATACTTATTACAAAGTGCATGAATCCTTACCTTGTCCCCACCTTTAAAGGAGGCCTGTCATGAGAAATATATGGTAACTGCTATTGTTAACCTCCTGAAAATGGTGGTAGCATGGATGTCATGAGGTTCCCTTGTTTTCCATACTTTGAATCCCCGAACAAACAACAATAGTAGATTCCCTATTTCATTCATGACAGGTTTTCTTGAAAGTGACTCTGTAGTAGATGGCTTGTGTACATGGGCAACTGCAAGGGACACCAGGTGGTCTATAAAACCCTCCAGCCTTCCATCTCCAATCAGGAGGTACTCAGGGCTGGGGGTGTGTGAGGCCAGCGGTGGTAATATGCTCCCTTTCAGTAACACGGGAAGTTTGCCTTCCCTAGTAATCACTTAAGATGACTGCTCCTGTTATGGACCCTCCAGTGGAGATAGGAGCTTTAAGTGATTGTTTGTGATGCCTTTTGTACAGGTCCTCTAACATGTTAACTAGAATATGCTTAGTGTGTTGGCATAGTGCAAGGGTCTCCAAACTTTCTAAACAAAGGGCCAGTTTATTGTCCTTCAGACTTTAGGGGGAGGGGGGGCCTGGCTGTGGCCAATGGGAGTAGAAAATGCCCAAGAATCAGTGGAAGTAAATAATGCCCCATCACTGGTTTTAGTTGAAGGACTAGTGCCCTATTGTTGATATCAGTGGGAGGAATAGCACCCCATCCTTGGTGTCAGTGGGAGGAATAGTGCCCCATCATTAGCGTCAGTTGTGGGAGGAATAGTGCCCCAAAGGCCGGATCGAGGCAAGCAAAGGGCCACATCCGACCCCAGGTTGCAGTTTGGAGACCATTGGCATAGTGTATAAGTATATGTTAATAACGAAAAATGCAAGTTTGACAATGATGTTTAGTAACCTATGAGAGATCTTACACTAAACTGTGGAAATGTAGATTATTACTGTTTGTACAATGATATATGTCCATACACCATTAGCTTGGGTTATACATACTTTTTTTCTTTTTAAATAACAAAACTTGGGATTAGTCTTGAAAACATATTTTATAGGACAGATTGGTAACCATTTATAAATTGATATATACTTTAGAGTTTGAATGTATAAATTGCTAATGAACTGTAAAGATGATGCACTGTGAGGTGTTTCCATCAGTTGGATACACCTTAAAGGCTTAACTAGAACATGTTCTCCTCTCAAATCTTACCTTTCAAGCCCTGACCTCTATTTAACTAGTGTGAACTGTTGAGACGTCAAATGAATCTCTCAGCATTGTCTAATCACTGCATAAGCTGTTTATATTAATAAACACTTTAAGCAGTCTTGAAGTTTATATAAGTCGAACGTTTTTTTTTTTTTTTTAATAATAATCGAGATGCGTGCAAAACCATAACACACAAAGTCATAATTATTTTCCTCTAGAATGTTGCAGTAGATCTGTACAATATACTCACAAGACATAAGTCTTCACAGTCATAAACTTGTAACACTGCGCCTAAAACAAATTAATATTGTTGGGATTAATGAACTGAGAAATTGAAGCTTAGATCACTACATAAGAAAATTTATTAGAGTTACACATAAATTAGTGAGGAGAAAAAAAAACACATTTTAATGAAAGAAATGGCACAAAATCAAATTTAATTTTTTTTTCCCTTTTGAAACGTAAAGTATTTTTTCTCCTCCAGTATTTGATCAGTATAATTCTGCATGTTAAAAAAATAATACTATATATATCTATATGTATATACATATCTATATAGATCTATATCTATATGTATAGATCTATATATATATATATATATATATATATATATATATATATATATATATATATATCTATATAGATATATATATATATATATAGATATATAGATATAGATATATAGATATATATATATACGTATATATATCTATAGATATATATATAAAAAAAATATATAAAAAATATAAATAAATATATATATATATATATATATATATATATATATATATATATATATATATATATATATATATATATATATATATATCTATATCTATAAATATCTATAGATATATCTATAGATATATATATATATATATCACAATTCAGGTTCCAAATAGGCCGAAGCAGTAAAAAATAAAGACAAACCCTGGCTCATAAGATTTTAATTTAGAACTAGAGAAATGTCTGGTACTGAGCTGGTGAGTGAGTTGGCTTCATCTGACATTACCAGAAGTGACCATGTTGTTTTTCAGCTGTCAACATGGCCAGTCTCTAGGGAGTCTGGACCACTGTTTGCTATTAGCAAAACGCTAAGAGAAATATCATATGTGGGAGGCAGGATATTTTGCACCAAAATGTCAGAAACCCACTCCTTGCTTAAATGTCCTCTCTTTTGTTACTTTTTTCCTTTTATTCAGCTTCCCCTATCTATTTAGAAAAATGTATTTATTCAAAAGCATCTAGCACAGTTTATTTGTTCAATAAATTACCAAAATACTTAAAATTTATATTATTTCTTTTACAATTCTGACATGTTAACATGTTTCTCTACCTTAGGGAGTAGCAGATGTAGTATCCCAGTAACACAAAAAAAAATAAATAAATAAAAGGATCAAAATAGAAATTGTATGTAAAAAAAAAAAAAAAAGCTTACCTGAAAAAAAAGTTTTCTATAAATATAGAGGGATTAAAAAGTTTACCTCTACCTTAAAACTAGGACGTGGAAGTGGATGAGGGAGTAGTAGATGTAGTATTCCAGTAACACAAAAAAAACCCCGAAAGGATCAAAATAGAAATTGTATGTAAAAAAAAAAAAAAAGCTTACCTGAAAAATATGTCTTCTATAAATATAGAGGGATTAAAAAGTTTACCTTTACCTTAAAACTAGGACATGGATGAGGGAGTAGCAGATGTAGTATTCCAGTAACACAAAAAAAAAATATGAAAGGATCAGAGGGATTAAAAAGTTTACCTCTACCTTAAAACTAGGACGTGGAACGAGGGAGTAGCAGATGTAGTATTCCAGTAACACAAAAAAAAATGATAGGATCAATATAGAAATTGCATGTAAAAAAAAAAAAGCTTACCTGAAAAATATGTTTTCTATAAATATAGAGGGATTAAAAAGTTTACTGTAAACATCCCAAAAATTTAATGCACGTGAAAATTTTCTTTTTAAAAAAACAATAAAAAGTCTTTAGGTCAGTCAGTGAAAAAAAAGGAGAACATGTAGGCCTTAAAGCTAATATAATCTTATTTCTTTTTTTCTAGCTATGTCCGGTCTTGTAGTTCCACCAATGTAAAAAGTCACTTTTGTCTACTTGCTTGTAGCATCAAACTTCAGAAGAAAGCTTCAGGGGACACATTTAGTGTATTAAGGAGTACTGACGGAAACCAGTCTCTTCAGAACAAAAAAAAAAAAAAAATCACCAAGAAGCAAAATGCTACAAAACTCTTTCTTTTCAAAGATTTTATTTGGACTAGTAGAAAATCGACATGCAAATGAGCGACTTTCTCCATGAACAATTCCATTTTGTCGACTGAACATTTTCTCATATTTTTCAAGTTTCTCACTCCTGAAGAAGATGGGGAAAAAAATCGACGCCTATTTTGTACAAAGTTTCTGATTACGTCTTGGCTTGTCTAGTACTTGCTATGTGTTGGGACAAAAGCGTTGTGGATGCACCGTTCTGATTTATCATGAAACACTGATGAAAAATGCCTCAGAACATTTTTCCTTACTCATTACTAGACTCACAATGGTTGTGTATCTCTATAATGTGAAATATTTTTTTGTGGTGAAAAAGGGGGCCAAGGAGGTTTGAGCCATCAAACTGGAAAAAAAATAAATATATGAATCATTTAAATTGGGGAGGGAGGGGGGGTGGGGAACTTGGGCGGGAAGAGGGTTTATCATTGCTTAACTTCATCTTAATGAAATGGAACTTTGTAACTTATTGTAGTTAGGAACTGTAACTTTGATATTGAAATCTCTTTGCCTTCAACAAGCACACTGACAGAGGAAAAAATGCTACTGTCTGTTGGTTCAAATATACTTCCACTGCTAGAGCTTCCTGTAAAGCAAGTGTGACCTGCAACATTTTTTTCAACTTCTTGCTCGCACTGTATACTATTGCATTCTTAGGCTACTGTGAAGTCTATGTTTCTTGTACCAGAAAATTGTCCTTTTGACTTCTAGATCCTTATTCCCTAATGTGTTTTGTATGTGGTTATAAAATTGTAGACTTTTGTGATTTTGCCAAAGTTGTAGCTAAATATTTATACACTTGTCTTGAATTTTTTTTTTTTTTCGATCCACTTAAAATATTAGAAAGCATATTTTATTCCTTATTCAATTTGATAAGGAATAAAATGGTCTACTTATATCTCAGACACTTTCTTTCACATGAACACTTGCAGTCACTAAGGGAATTTATTTTGTAACATATCAATTATAAATATTGTATTTATCTTTGAAATTTTGTATATTGCTTTCCATTGTTTTTTTTTTTTGTTTGGTCCATGTATGTATGTCTGTATGTATGTATTTTTTGTTTTGGGCGGGTGTCGACATGCTGAAAAATCAGCATTACGCCAAGAAAGGTTGCCTTCATACTGTATGTGTTTTTTTTTTGTTTTTTGTTTTTTTTAATGAATTATGGTGTCTATACATTTCATTTGTACTTCAAAAATGTGCTATTGTTTAGACTTTCCGTCCTTTTTTTTATTTTGAGGGAAAAGTCAAATTCATTCTTTATTTTTATATTATTTTTAAGTTATCTGAACAAATGATTTTTGAATAAAAGTTGTTTGTTGTATAGTCAAAAACAAAATTGTGCCACATGGCTGTAATTAATATTAGTAGAAAAATGTGCATGATATCCAGCCACAAATACAACTGTGTTTGTGGCTGTATGTTTATTTTATTTCTTTTTTTTTTTTTTTTTTTATAGAATGTAAAAGTCATTTTTGCTGCCACTCATATGACTTGCCACATAGATAAACTGTGCTTACTGGACAAATTACAGAGGCCTAAATTTTGAATTTTAATTTCTCATCTGATATTTTGATTAAAAAATTGCCACATTATTTTCTCTGATGCCTTAAAATTATTTTTTATTTAAAACTAATATTTTGTGCTATTGTATCACAGGATTACACCACAGTTTCTAATCACCCTTGGTCATTAGGATGATTTGTGGTGTAAAACTATAAATAAATTTAAAGAAAGCACAATCCTGGGATACATCTATGTCACTCTTTTTTGCATCTATCTTCTGCTGCACTCTGCAGTTTCCTATACCATGCACTGTTTAATAGGTTTCATACAAATTCATAATAATACACAACTTTTTATATATTTTAAAGAGAAATATTTTGTAGTGAGACCCAGTAGCAAAGTCTTTTTAAATTGGGATGACCTCCTTGGTAAATGTTACTTATTAGTGCCAAAATCATAGTTTCTAGAGGTAATGGAATGGTTATTTTTTTTTTCTTTGCACTAAATGCATTGCTGAACAGCTTTGCAGTACACTTTTGCAAACTGCAGCAGAATTACATTTCTAAACAAAAAGGAGAGACATTTCGGTTCCTTTTAGGTGAAATGCATATTAAATGTTTTTTACAATAGTGAAAGCTATGTTATAACAACATTTTAAATGCCTTGCACATTTATGTTGTGAAAGCCGAAAAAAAAAGGCTTCACTAAGTGGGAACACCTAGACACTTTTAAAACATGAAAAGCCTCATTTTTATTTTGTATAGGAAAGGTTCATATAAAGGAAAAAAAAAAAAAAAAAAAAGAGGTCATGTGTACATGTTAAAAACCATTTGCAAGTTATTTCATAAATGGAATCTGTTTGTGTTCTAGATTAGTTAGTTAATGCTCACATTGCTACATTGTCTCCCGACTGAACGCTTCACTAAATGGTAGATTTTACTGTTAAAAACCCTACAATAAGATTGTTTTATCTGTACATTTTTTCAGATATTTAACTGTATAAAATGTTCATTTTACACAATATTTAATTAAAGTATTTCTTGTCTGTGAATTTCACTTTTAGTAATTTTATCTGAAGTTTGATTATTAAAACAAAACTTGCAAAACACAGAAAACAAATGGAACACTGGGGTTTCATTTATAAAACTTGTATCTCTCTGTCTTGCTTAAAAGAAAAGCTATAAGTTAGAATGGCGCACTTATTGCATTGGTGTTTTTTTTATTAAAAATGATCAAGCCTGTCCAAGGAGGCCTGGTTAAAGGGGAAAAAAAAGGGGTGTTGTTTTCCATGGTAACTAATCAAATTTTAGGTTTAATTTTTTGTGTACTGTATGAAGTTACTTTTAAAATCTGAGACAAATGTTGGATGTTGTTCTCTAATGCCGCGTACACACGAGCTGACTTTTCGACCAGACTGGTCCGACGGACAATCCGACCGTGTGAGGGCTTCATTGGACCTGCAGCGGACTTTTTCCAGTCGAAAATCTGACGGACTTTAAATTTGGAACATGTTTCAAATCTTTCCGACGGACTCGAGTCCGGTCTAAAAGTCCGCTCGTCTGTATGCTAGTCCGACGGACGAAAACCGGCGCTAGGGCAGCTATTGGCTACTGGCTATGAATTTCCTTATTTTAGTCCGGTCGTACGTCATCACGTACGAATCCGTCGGACTTTGGTTTGATCGTGTGTAGGCAAGTCCGTTCGTTGGGAAAGTCCGCCGGAAGTCCGCCGAAAGTCGGTCGGATAGACCGTCGGACCAGTCCGGTCGAAAAGTCCGCTCGTGTGTACGCGGCATAACTGGCACTAATATGTTTTATATAAATCAGCCCAATTACTTATTTTGTCTAAAAGGTTACATTTTTTTTAAATTTGCTTGAGTAAGTGATGAAGCTTAGTTTTAATCACAAATGTGATTTTCTACGCTACCTGGTTCCTTAAAGTGATTGTACAGTCTCGTTAAAATAAATAAATAACAAACATATATCTGGATACGTCAAACCCTTAAGCCCCATACACATGGGCCGAATGTCAGGAGACAACGGCCAGTTAAAAAAAAAAAAAGGCTGACATTTGGTCCGTGTGTATGTCAGTCTGTCGAGCAGAAGTTTAGCCGGCTTCTGTCAGACGTGCATGTTGTAAAACCAGTGGATGACCGACTCCTGATCAACGCTCTCAGCCAATGGCAGAGAACGCTGATCGGAGTGTTCTGGTGGGGGGCTGCCCCCCATCAGAACACAACAGCTCAGCGGTGAGATCGCTGAACTAACCTCGCATGGTTAGTACAACGTCTCCGACCGGAGTTGTCAGTTATTTTTTTTTGTGCAACCCACCGGGTATACCCGGCATTAGTTCCAGCCTTGCTGTTAAGTCTCAGGTTTTTTTTATAAGTAAGTGAGAACTAACTTGGGGTGCTCATGTTTTCAAAACAAGGGATGTACCCAGACAATATTTGTGATAAATGTCTCTGGAAAGTTAGCCCTTAGTATTGATGTTAACATGCATGTAAAGCTAAAACTTTTTTTTAAGGGAAGTAGGGAAGGAATTCAACTCTGTAAGATTCTTCTCTTGCTGCCTGTGTCCCACTGAGATTTCCCTTCACTTCCTGTCCTGGAGATACCAGAAGAACGAGAGGAAATGTCATTCCCTAAGTGAATGGGGTTCGAAGTGAGTGAAAGTTGTCATAGGAACATGTGTCCCCATTGGAGGATTTTCCCCCATCTCTTGCCTTGGGTTATTATTCCTAAATTTTTGATTTTTCTTCATTTTCTTTCTCAGTGACAATGATCTTCAGGACAAATAAAGTGGGCGAGTCTCTGCAGCTGGGAACCCACCAGCAAAAAAATAAATAAAAAATACATGACTGAGGTTTTGGATAAATTGTGACAATGTTTTCTGATTTAATACATATTTATTGAGTTTTCTTAAAGTTTAATGTAAAGTTACCAGGTGGTCATAATCCAGTGCTGAAAGCCCTATTGGATAATAGAACGCCTGCCAACTTTTTATTGCTCGCTGTGTCCGTTTGTGAAATTTTTCCCTATTTTATGTCTTTAGGATGTCTATTGGATGTGACAAAACAGGAAGTATCTTCTTTAGTGCTGAGAGCCTGGCACTGGTGTTTTGTTTTTTTTTGGCACAAGGTGGCTAACATAGGAACCAACATAAATATTATAAATTGTAAACATTTTATCTTACACTAAAGCACCCCTCTAACCCTTTACAATCTTCTAAAATGAGCCCCTAATATTTTACCTCCTGTAAAACAACCTCCTACAGCAAGCCCCCCACTTTCAATACCTCCAAAACTTCACCTAACCTATAAAATGGGCCCTTAGAGGGTAACTCCACTTTTGTGGGGGGGGGGGGGGGATAGCAAATAAAGAAAAAAATATTAGAGTGTATACAATTGCAACACAAGTCATATTGTAATTGAATGTTATTGAAAAATACCTTTCCATTCAATCCGCAGCTTTCTAATTTTCTGGAAGTGCAATGCAATATGGCTACCTGGGGGTGTTCTCTACACAGAATGTGTAAAAACGCCCCCCCCCCCCAGAAACATAACTTTCTGCTTGTGTGATTGGCTCACCAATTTTCCCAGAAGTCTGCCCTAAGACACAAGTCAGATTTCGGGCATGCCCTGCAACAAAAATGTAATTTTTGGTGTGATACTCCCAATTGGAAAGCATGTCTAAAGGTATGCCTTCCAGTCCAGCAGCTTATCTCATTAAGGCCCTGCGGGTGCTGCAGCTGATTAATAATTATGAAACCATTCCCGTTAGGCTCACTTTCCCACGTGGATACAAACACAGGGATTTCTTCAGAATAGGAAAAGGTAGGAATCAGCAACAAAGTTTGTTAAAATCCATGCAATGCACATAGATCACCCAGAGGGGAATGTTTTTTTATCAACAAAAGTGGAGTTACGCTTTAACACAACCTCCCATTAGGAACACCTAAAAGTAAACCCTTAACAGATAACTGGACATGTTGCTGAGGACATTGGAAAATTGGAAAAATGACCCCTACAACAAGACAAAGACAGCATCTAAAGAGGAAATAAACCCTGATGGGTTTTACTTCCTCTTTATTCCCCTGCAAAGTAAAAGCATCTCATACTAGCCCATTATGCGCCACTTATCTGCAAACGATGTCCGCGATGTCCTCCCTGGTGGTCGTTTCCATCTTCACCTCTCTTCCTTCCGGGGCCGTGGACTCTGGCTCTGCGACTGGCCAGAGTCGCGTGACGTCACTCCCGCACATGCACGCGGGAGCCGATGGTCACGGCACGGGCCCTATAGAAACGACACAATCGTGCCCTTTCTTTAGTGCGCATGCGCTGATGACGTCAGCGCAAGTGTATATGGTAAATATCTCATAAACCGTGCAGGTTTAGGAGATATTTCCGGTACCTACAGGTAAACCTTATTATAGGCTTACCTGTAGGTAAAAGTGGTATATAAGGGTTTACAACCACTTTAAAGCCTGACAGAGGTTGAAAACCTTCCCCATTCTTTTACTTTTTTTTTATTTAATTTAAATCATTAGTTTAGGTGTTATTCAGATTCAGATCTATGCAAGCGGTAATGCATGTGAAAATCCACTTTTTTTCCACGGAGCACATCAACTCAAGGTACGTATGTTAGGCCTCTTTCACTCAGGGTGATTACATCCGTGTCCCGCGCAAAGCTGTATTTACCCACATGGGGATGCACAGGGGATTTCTGCATCCCTATGCAGGCACGGAACACCTGTGCATTGTTGTGCTGTTAAAACATGGCCCTGCATGAGGCATGGATATAATCGCCACCTGTAAACAAGGCCTTAGTAAAAAAAAAAACATAGGTGTTAATACACTGTGCATTGTGGTGTAGGTGCATTATTTAATGCTCTGAGGTGCTCTTAGGCTCATCGAGGGCCCCTCAACATGAATGGGCCTTGTTAACATGTGCATAGCTGTGCATTATCCCTTGGGGATGGGTAAAAGTACAACCCCAAAAAAGCCCAACCATTTTATTTAGCATGGAGAAATATTACAGTGACACGGTGCAGTGTAAGCTGTGAAACATCATAATTGCAGTGGCTAATTAACAATTGCAGCAACAGTAATTCAAAAATATGTTCCTATTGAAAATGTCTAATACTTTATCCTTAGAGTATACAGCAGGGGTGCTCAACAACCTTTTGTAGAGCGAGGGCCACTTAAGTGATCTGGTAACCGATCATGGGCCACAATGAACTATGGGGTTTTACTGCCCCCAAACTACAAATGTAAACAAGCCCTTACTATCCTGAGCCCCCTATAGGGCTGCTTTCACACTGATGCCCTGCGGTTTACCCGCAACGTGCAGGGGCAGCGCAGTACCCCTGCAACTTTCCTGCAGGTTAACTGCACTGAGCCATAGACTTGTATTACATCTTGCAGGTATGGTGCACTTTTAAAAAGTGCACCAAAGCCACAGAATATAATGAAGTATAATGAAGTCTATGGCTAAGTGCAGCTAACCCACAGGAAATCCACAGGTGTACTGCACTGCACCTGGAGATCAGTGTGAAAACAGCCTAATAACTCTTTTTTTATGAGTGCTAATATGTCCATTGCAAAAGTGTAGCGTATGTGATGTTTAAAACACTAACCTTTTCCTCTTCCAGCTTCTGTTGGCTCTCTCTCTCCAGGCTGCTAGAAATGTGCCAAGTGAAATGCAGTTGGTATCACTCCGCCTGGGACAGGAGCCATCACTGCAGAGGAAGCATTGGGTTCCTCTGCTAACGTCGCCGGCTTCATGCGCTCTGATGCTATGGGATGGCGGGTCGGCAACCTGTGAATTGCGATCTTGGGTTGCCGCACCACCATCCCAGAGCATGGGCATGCACTTCCCTGATTTGAGGTTGCGTGCCACATCAGAGGGTTCCGTGGGTCACAGGTTGAGAACCCCTGGTGTACAGTATGTCTAGCCAAAAACTTTTTTCTTTAGTTTTGGATAGAGTGGGATAGGCCAAAATCCTTGTCAGGTTTTCTTACTGTCTAGGGCTCTGCCGGAGCTATAGTCCCCTTTACTTACTGCCCCCCAGTTACAATGGCTTTACTAGGCACCAAATGAGGAAAAATATGTAGCAGCAAGACAGACTAGGAAAATGCATATTTTTTTGTAGAGATGGGGAAGGCTAGAACCCCGTGAGCTTTTTATTGCTGTCTGTGTTCCTGTTGCAGAAATCCCATCACTTCTGATCTGGGTAAAGCAGTGAGTGGAATTCTAATAAATCCATGGATAGATGTAAAAAACTCAGCAGGGGTTCTAATTCTTCCCCTTGTTTACCCGGAACTAAAAAAAAAAAAAGAAGCTTTGCTGGAATCACACTTTAAGCCTTGAGGGGTTACTAAACCCTTGTGTGTGTTTTTTTTAAAAATAACAAACATGTGCAGTTTGTTTTGCCCCGGCCCCGATCCTCCTCTTCTGAGGTCCCTCAGCGGCGCCAACGTGTGCCAACGTCGGAGAAGCGCTCTCCTTGGTGGACACCCGTGCCGGCGCACTCCCGAGTTCTGTGTCTTAGTCTGTAGACACAGAAAGCAGGACTTGGCCCTGCCCCCCCCGGCGCCAGCATCATTGGATTTGATTGACAGCAGTGGGAGCCAATGGCTGCGCTGCTATCAATCTATCCAATCAGGACACGAGACACCACATAGAGCTGGTGTGCTCGTTCCCGGCCGGAGAAAGACAGGATTCAGGTAAGTATAAGGGGGGCTCTCGGGGGCTGGTACATGACAGGAGGTTTTTCACCCTAATGCATAGATTACATTAAGGTGAAAAAACATGAGGGTTTACAACCCCTTTAACTTGGTTCTCAAGGAACAAGCTGCTTTGTTTAGGCTTTAAAATCGAAGATTTAAAAAAGTGCCCATACCTTTCGTTTTCAGAGTAGAGTACAGAGGACACAATTTCGACATTTTTTTTTTTACTTTTGACTCCACCTCCTGCTACATGTGTTAAAAAAAAAAAATATTATACAGGATTCATATAGCTCCAACAGTTTGTGCGGCACTTTACAAAATAAAGGTAGACAGTACAGTTACAATAGTACTAACTGAGGCACTTAGGTTATATATGTTTAAAGATGGGGCCTGAACAATTTGTTATTATACATTTTTCGACCGGCATTTGCGATTAAAATTTTTATAAATGTTGGCCAATTTTTGCATCCATACTTCCGTAATCCAGAATAGGCATGCATCGTATAAAAGACAGTGGATAGTTAATATTCCTCATGATCATACTTGTTCTATGCCAGTGGTCACTCAAAGCACTCAAGCCAAAGCATTACCATGAGAACCATAACAGGTATTCTACTAAAAAGAGGTCACCATTGGAGGCCCACATATTTTTCTCATGACAGATGTGCTTTAGAGAAGACCTTTAGTCAAAGTATCACCACCAGCCATCTTCACAGCAATGCTTTAGAGTGGTAAAATACTTTATTGCCTGAGTAGACCTTAGATTATGGATTTATTATTGAGGTATTTTGACTGGTATTATACTAAAATAGTTGTAAAGCACTGCTTTAAAGGCATGCTTCAGTCATCTCTAAAAATTAGACCAATAAGAACCATACAGACTAAACAGCTCAACTAAAGAAAAAGATTAATCTATTGCACTGACTGGAACCCAACCATCATTAAACGGGGCACATAAAAGGGTCAGGAGAGTGGTGGGGTACACCAGGTAAAATGGATGCAGCTCCTCTCAAATTAGGTCTTGAGATCCTAATGCACTTATAAAAAAAGAAACACAAAAGGACGCCTCCATCTAGGTGTAGCGATTTATTAAAAAAGCATAAAAGACAATTAAAATGCACTCACTAAACAGCTCAACTGCTGGGGATTTCACTGTGGATCTCATGCTTGAAAACTGTTCTGTAGCTAGTAATCTGGTATTGGTGGGAACACCAGCTGCAAAGCCATGGGAGAAGACAGACTACGTATGGTCATTCCCACCCACATAGATTTATTACTGTCTGTCAGAGTTAGAAAAGTAAGAAGTACAACAGAGAATCACATGAAGAAGCGCTACAGTCCAGATGGGTGCAAGAAACTACTTGGGCATACAGTAGATTACAGTGAGTGAACTTTCACATGTTGCTTGGAATTGTGACTTAAGAACATGTAAGGAAGCACATAAGAATGGTTGCTGTGTCTGATGTCTCCATCATAGTGTTGAGTGAGCTTTTCTTCCTGTGCTGTGTGTGTTGGATGGAGAAATCTTTACATGAAGCATAATCAATGAACTTTGCTAATTAGAAATCAATGCTTCCTTGTAGTTATTGTTCCACGAATGACCGAGTTTACAATTTTTACAAAGGTTCTGGGAGAAATAGAGCAAGCGCGTGCCTAAAACTCCCAATTAAATTAGAGACAACATTGCTCCTAATTTCCCTGTCTATGACTATAACCAAAGTTTTATCACAGTCGTCATGCAATTCTCTGTCACACTACTTAGATCACTAAGAATCTTTATACTAATAATTTGTATAAAATGAATATTTGTATAGCTCAGATACTTATTTTATATGGCTATCAATTTCAATACTATAATATTTTACAGTATTAAAGCGGAGTTCCACCCAAAAATTGAACTTCCGCTTTAAGTACTCCTCGCCCCCTGACATGCCACAATTGACATGTTATTTTTTTGGGGGTGAGGCTGGGTACCTGGTTTGGAGTGGGACTTCCTGTCCCACTTCCTCCTTCCGGGCTTCTAACCGCCTAGGCGATTCCTACGCGGCCCCTCCCTCCCGGCAATGTTCTGGGACACGTGACAGGTGAGTGTCTGTTTATTAAAAGTCAGCAGCTATACTTTTTGTAGCTGCTGTCTTTAATAAACTAAAAAAACAGTGGAACTCCGCTTTAAAGAGAGGGTGTTGACTAACACACAGAAATGTGGGGTACACAGTAAATAGTATGCTGTGTACTTATGGGCACTTTGCGCTCCCATAGCATCTTCCCAGGCCTGGAAAGGGAAACAGTAAAGCCTTGGCCTTGGCTTACCCTCACGTCTAGGGGGAGGATGTGTGGCCACCCAGTTTCTTCCTCCCCTGCCTCTCTTTTCAGGAGAGCTCCCCTGACTTAGTATTCAAGAGTGGCTTTGGCTGCCTTAGAAGAACAGGGTCTGCCAGGCATTCTGTCTAGGCAGAGCATGTAAACCTATGTCTCCGTCAGGAGCCTTGCGTCCCGGGGGTCAGGGTAGAGGTCCTACCCCATTCAGGGGGGTGGACGGAAGTACACCCTTAAGTGCACTTTTTAATGTGTGTTTCACATGCACGTTTTTTGTCCACTTACGGGTTTTTTCGTTCTAGGTTTTGCACCACCGCAGACCACCGCAAAAAATATATATATATTGAGTAAGAAAAGGAGATTCAGAAAACACTCTTTGGTGGGAAACACCACATACTTTAGGAAAGGTTGGGACAGGGCTAAGAAATATAGCAGAAAGATCTCACTGCTGCAGTTCCCCAGTTATGTAAGAAGCTAGGGAGACTCAGCTTACTACTAAGACTATTGCCGCGTGCACACGGTCAGATTTTCCGACGGGAAATGTTGGATGTGAGCTTGTTGTCGGAAAGTCCGACTGTGTGTATGCTCCATCAAACATTTGCCGTCGGACTTTCCGCCAACAAATGTTTGATAGCAGGTTTTCAAATTTTCCGCCAACAAAACTTTCATGTCGGAAAGTCTAATCGTGTGTACACAAGTCCCTCGCACAAAAGTTCACGCATGCTCGGAATCAAGCAGAAGGAGCCGCACTGGCTATTGAACTTCCTTTTTCTCGGCTCGTCGTACGTCGTCTTGTACGTCACCGCGTTCCAGCGTTCATAATTGTTGGCCAACATTTGTGTGACCCTGTATAGGCAAGACAAGTTTGAGCCAACAACCTTCGAACAAAAATCCACGGTTTTGTTGGCGGGAAGTCTGATCGTGTGTACGGGGCATAAGACTGCCCCTAAAATTGAAATTTCACTCTTAGGCCAAAACTGCCAAAGTTATTTCCCTAAACAAGACAGGCAGGTCCTTAATCCTTTAAGGGAACTTGTGTTGACCTCTTCTTCCAAAAACGCTACTTGTCTGGCTATCCTGTTAATGCATTGGCCAACATTCTCAAACAAATATGGAGATAACCAATTCAGGTTGCAAAGGTTGCATGTTTGCTTGGGATCTATGAGTACTTAAGTTATATAATGAATATGCTAGGAAGAGAAAGTAGCATTTTCAGAAGGAGGCCAGGATTGATGACTTCTGTATTTCCCTTAGCACAGGTTTCCTAAGATACTCTACCACCTCTTGCGTCATCTACGCTCCTCTAAACCTATATATTTATATATTCTGAGAATGTACTAAAAGATCTTTAAATAAGTTGTAGGCTGTTTGAATATTGGCATATAGAATGGCCACAAGTATGTATTGGTTTCTAATTAGTAAACCCCATTGATTATATTTCATGTAAACAATGCTGTATCAATGGCCCGTGATGGTCAACATTCATCAAAAATGATATTTATCTGTATGAGGGTGTGCATCCTATTCTGCATGGAACTGACACATATTTGTCTCTCCACATAAAGAATTACCGGTATATGTCATGTGTGGCTAAAGCTTGCACAGTTCCATGTGATATAAAAGGTAAAGCTATCCATCCAGATAAATGCTGCAGATTATCATGGGGATCGTTAGCTTTTCTGTAGGCATTAACTGAAGACAAAGTCAAAAACATAAATGTGTGGGCCAAATGACAAAATTAATTTTTTTTCACCATTTAAAATCTTAAGACTGGACCAAAGAGAAGAGCATATCTGTAGTAGGTCTAGCATCACCACAGGATGGGCTTGCTGGGTGTTTATATTCATTTGTGCTCAAAAGTTTGCACACCCTGGCAAAAATTGTGAAATTTGGGCATTTATATTTAAAATATGACTGATCATGCCAAAAAACTGTCTTTTATTTAAGGATAGTGATCACATGAAGCCTTTTATTATCACATAGTTTTTTGGCTCCTTTTAAAATCATAATGATAACAGAAATCACCCAAATGGCCCTGATGAAAAGTTTACATACCCTGGAATGTTTGGTCTTGGTACAGACACAGAAGGTGGCACACACAGGTTAAAATGGCAATTAAAGGTTAATTTCTCACATTTGTGGCTGTTTAAATCACAATTAGTGTCTGTGTATAAATAGTCAATGAGTTTGTTAGCTCTCACATGGATGCACTAAGCAGGCTAGCTTCTAATCCATGGGGAGCAGAAAAGAACAGTCAAAAGACCTGCGTAACAAGGTAATGCCAGTTTTTTGGCATGATCAGTCATATTTTCAATATAAATCCCAAAATTTCACAATTTCTGCCAGGGTATGTAAACTTTTGAGCACAACTGTATCAAATAGAAGAATAGGCAGATTAAATGTAGAGAACATTTTCAGCAGCTGATTTCTAAACAGACATGAGGTGTCTCCTTTGCTTTGCGCTGTTATGGATTGCTCTGTTCCAGCAACTTACACTCACAACAGAAAATGACCAGAAGCTGCTGGCTCTCGCTCTTTAAAGTGTTACTAAACCCACAACAGTAAAATCAGTCTGTATATGCAGTAAAGCATGCTTGTTATACTCCCTGTGGAACCTAAAGGGTTAAGCCTTTGCATTGTGTTAAAAGGACATTTGATCCTGTATGCACAGATCCTCCTCTTCTTCCACTGACTCCAGAACAGGTCCGGATAAGACAGTGTTACTGGAGTCAGGCTGCACATGCTCAGTTTGGTGTGTATTACTAGAGAGTTTTTTTTTCTTGGGAGAGTGCATGTGATCAGCACAGGCCAATCAGCACTATCCAGACAGAGTGGCAGGGGTCCTTGATCCTGATAGGACAGCTCAGTGCAGTATGAAAACCCCTCCTACAAGCTTTAAACAGGAACTGATAGAAGTCACAAGACTGCTATATACTGCTGAAGAGAAAAGGTGTTTAGAAATTTATACCTACTAAAACGATTGCATTTCCATGTTCTGTGTACTGTAGGAGACCAGATATAGTGAATGCAGGCTCCTGGGTCTTGTAACACTTTAAACATGAATTAGATACATGTGTACATTTCATCATGATCATAACTACTTTTTTATTATTACTTCATAATTTTCATTATTTACGTGGTTGTAGTAAACTCTTACATATACCCACTGAAGTGACTAGCCTCCGAACATACACAGAGATGAAACAAATCCTCTTCTGTAAGTTGTACTTGTTTATTTGCAGCCCTCTCTTTTCTATGGCTTCCTAAAGTACACATTTTACACAGCATTTCTGAGCTCCAGAAGGCAGGGGGTCGGCATCTGATGTCACACACTGCACAGCATAGAGCAGGAAGTTGACTGTTCTATGAGACCTGAGTGGAGGGAATGGACACTCCCTCCTCTACACTGTCTCATAGGAAAACATGCACATCTGAGGCTGTCAATCACCTGCTGTGTGCTGAGGGGGGCAGGGCCATCTCCTGGGATAGTCTGGTGTTGGCACAGTCTGTCAGAAGTGACTCATGCAGATAGCAGAAGAATGACAGAGCAGACAGAAATCACAGTAGATGCTTTGGATGAAGGCAAGTACACTCTATAGAGGGATATGCTTTGTTCACTTTTCATTTCAGAAGTTTACAACTACTTTAACTACCTCCCGCCTGCCATATAGTAATGGGGTCCCCTCTCATTCTGGGGCACAGTCATATGACGGCGCCCCAGTGTCACCGCTCTTGCAGGCCGCGCGGCGCGACCCCAATCTCTGTAAACAGCCGATCACATGTAAATACAGTAGTGCCATATTTGCCGTATTGACAGAGTGTGAGGCGAGGAGAGCCAATCAGCGGCATCTCTTCACAAGGGAGACTGAAAAAAAAAACAGGGCACTAATGATCAGTGCCCTGATTATCAGTGCAGCCCCAGCAGTGCCCATCAGTGACACCAATTAGTGCCCATCAGTGACACCAATCAGTGCTGCCTTTCAGTGCCCATCAGTGCCTGCTCATCTGTGCTGCCCATCAGTGCCCATCAGTGCTCATCAGTGCCGCCTATCTGTGCCACCTATCATTGCCCATAAGTGCCATCTATCAGTGTTACCTATCAGTGCCCATCAGTGCTGCCTATCAGCGCTCATCAGTGCCGCATTTTAGTGCCACCTATCAGTGCCCTTTCAGAGCTGCCTCATCAGTGCCCATAAGTGCCGCCTCATCAGCGCACATCAGTGAAGGAGAAAAATTACCTATTTACAAAATGTACTGACAGAAACTAAGAAAAACTTTTTTTTTTCAAAATTTTCTGTAATTTCCGTTTTTTTGGGGGTTTTTTTAGCAAAAAATTAAAAAACAAGCTATGATTAAATACCACCAAAAGAAAGCTCTATTTGTGCGAAAAAAATGATAAAAATTTAATTTGGGTACAGTGTTGTATGACCGCGCCATTTCAAAGAGTGACAGCGCTAAAAGCTGAAAATTGGTCTGGGCAAGAGGGGGGTTTAGGTGCCCGGTAAGCAAGTAGTTAAGTGGCACTTTTGTCCCGCTTTTCGGCCGCTCGGAGGGTGCTTTCAGACCCCAAAGAAAGGGTTAAAAATGCCCCTGTTGCGGCACTTCCGAGGCGCTTTTCAATGGGCAGGGCATTTTTGAAGTGCTGTATACAGCGCTTCCGAAACCCCCCCCCCCCCCAAAGATGCTGCTTGTATCCCGTAATGAAATCCACCTCCCATTCGTTTCAGTGTGTCTTTTCTAACTGGGGCGCAGCGCACCAGTGTGAAAAGGCAAACTGAAATGAATGGGAGGCGGTTTTCAGGCGCTGTTTAGAGGCTATTTCTAGCGCTAAAATGCCTGAAAACCACCTAAGTGTAACCATTAATCATTTCAGCCCCCGGAAGGATTTATCAGTGCGGCATATTAGTGCCTCCTCATCAGTGCCCTTCAGAGCCGCCTTATCAGTGCCCATAAGTGCCGCCTCATCAGCGCACATCAGTGAAGGAGAAAAATTACCTGTTTACAAAATGTACTGACAGAAACTAAAGCCGCGTACACACGGGCAGACTTTCCGACGGACTTCCGACGGACTTTATAACGAACGGACTTGCCTACACACGATCACACCAAAGTCCGACGGATTCGTACGTGATGACGTACACCGGACTAAAATAAGGAAGTTGATAGCCAGTAGCCAATAACTGCCCTGCGTTGGTTTTTGTCCGTCGGACTAGCACACAGACGAGCGGATTTCTGGGTCCGGCGGAGTTACGACGTAAAGATTTGAAGCATGTTTCAAATCTAAAGTCCGTCAGATTTTCGACTGGAAAAGTCCGCTGAAGGTCCGATGAAGCCCACACACGATCGGATTGTCTGATCCAAAAGTCCAACCGTGTGTACGCTGCATAAGAAAAACTTTTTTTTTTTTTTCAAAATTTTCTGTAATTTCCCTTTTTTTTTAAAAAATTTTTTTAGCAAAAAATATAAAAAACAAGCCGTGATTAAATACCACCAAAAGAAAGCTCCATTTGTGCGAAAAAAATGATAACAATTTAATTTGGGTACTGCGTTTTGTATGACCGCGCAATTGTGATTCAAAGTGTGACAGCGGCCTGGGCATGAAGGGGGTAAAAGGGGGTAAAAGTGCCCGGTATTGAAGCGGTAAAAGTAATTTCAGGTCATGTGCACTCAGAGAGGTCTTTTACCTCCTGTTTTGTGATCCATTTTTAACCACTTCGCATCCGGGCCATTTCTGACACTTCGCTCCTACATGTCAAAAATCATAATTTTTTTGCTATAAAATTACATAGAACCCCCAAACATTATATATGTTTTTTTAGCAGAGACCCTAGAGAATACAATGGCGGTCATTGCAACTTTTTATCCTGCACAGTATTTGCGCAGCAATTTTTCAAATGCGTTTTTTTTGGAAAAAAACAGTTTCATGCTTTAAAAAAAAACAAAACAGCAAAGTTAGCCAAATATTTTTGCATTGTGTGAAAGATGAAGTTACGCCAAGTAAATAGATACCTAACATGTCACGCTTCAAAATTGCACACGCTCGTGGAATGGCGCCAAACTTTGGTACTTAAAAATCCCCATAGGCGACGCTTTAAAATTTTTTACTGGTTACATGTTTTGAGTTACAGAGAAGGTCTAGGGCCATAATTATTGCTCTCGCTCTAACGTTCGCGGCGATACCTCACATGTGTGGTTTGAACACCGTTTTCATATGTGGGCGGGACTTATGTATGCGTTCGCTTCTGCGTGCGAGCTCACGGGGACAGGGGCGCTTTAAAATTTTTTTTTTTTTTTTATTGTTAATTTTACTTAAAAATTTTTATTTTGACACTTTATAAAAAAATTTTTTTTTTGATCACTTTTATTCCTATTACAAGGAATGTAAACATCCCTTGTAATAGGAATATGACATGACAGGTCCTCTTTACAGTGAGATATGGGGTCAATAAGACCCCACATCTCACCTCCTAGGCTGGGAAGCCTAAAATCAAAAAATAAAATAAAACGATCGCCGCTTCACAGCCGAAGCGGCGCCGTTTTTTTGAATGCAGAGGCCGGGCGTGACGTCATAACATCGCGCCCGGCCTCCGAACGATCATAGAGACTCCGGCGACCATCTGGTCCGCCGGAAATCTCTATGGTGAACATCCGGCGCCGGCGGATCCGCTATCCGACTCACCGATCGCTGAGGTGAGTCGGTAGAAGCACCGGAGGGCGGCGGGAGGGGGGGACGTCCCCTTCCGCCGCCCGTAAGAACGATCAAGCGGCGGAACAGCCGCTATGATCGTTCTTATGGTGTACGGAATCGCCGGCTGAAAATGCCGGTATCTGAATGATGTCTGTAGCCTCAGGCATCATTCAGATATACGCCCTGAAAGTTGAGGCCGTCATATGACGGCCTCCGGATGTCAAGTGGTTAATCCGACCTTTTTATGTACCAGTTTGTCCCTACAAATATTCACATTAGAAACAACTGTATATAGTACCGTATATATACTGTACATATTCATGTTATAAGAATGACCATAAAATCAAGAGATAAAGATCAAGAAAATGAACATCGTATATTTATTTCTCATTGTTTACTGGACTAAAGAGTCATAGATAAAGCTTTGGCTGGAGTTTGCCTTTATGAGCCGTCATCACCAAGAATGCATTGGTTTTATGGATTTCAGTAGTTTGGGAATCTCACTTTTCATGTCAGCTGCTTCCCATTTTACCCAAAAAGTAAATCACTTACAAGAAAAAAATGATCCATCCTCTATTCAAAATTCCTCTCCATACTTTATATTGTTCTCAGAAATCCCACTACTCAGACGTACACAGATGGTGTCGGAGAAGGCAAAGATACAACCTTATACATCCCATCTCGGGCATACAAGGTTATAGTGCTGAGCTAAGGTTAGAACAATGTATACAAATCCCGAATAGCTACGAGGGAATGAAAATATAGCTGTCAATAACAAATGAGAGTTAGTAGAAAAGTAATGTGCTGAGAGCTCTGTACAGCTGTTACTTGTGTGTTTTTGCTTTGTATGACATAACATATCACATCACACGTCATAATATATTATGGCATCTGTGCATAATAACCCAGATCTGCTAGTTGCAAATACACTGGATGTATACAATATATTCTGTATATACACCAAATACTGGCTGGTTCCTAATAAAATGATGTCATCTTTAACATTTACAAAGTCATAGGTATGAGTTTTCGAAACCACGGCTGCGATTATTTGTAAATATAATGAGTGTGATAGAAAAGCATGGATAAACCGCAATAAAAGGTCGTATCTAACAGCAGCTACTTAGCAGCCTGAACTTCTTTCTAACTTTTAAACAAAAAAATGACCTATACTAATTACCTGTAAAATGAATTTTATGGAATTTTAAGGTTTTATGGCATGGAAGCACAAAGACTTTGAGTTTCTAAGACCCCTTTCACACTGAGCCGCGGCCACAATAGTGCTAAAGCGCTGCTCATTTTAGGCACACTTTAGCGCTGTTTAACTGCTTCAGACTCGCGCTATAACTGAATGATGGCTACAGCGCGGATCTGCTTTGCTGGGAGTACGTCTATTGACGTCCTCCCCTTTGCAGCCTCGCCACACCCCCCTGAAGGCCGCACGTGGCGCGCACTGTGATCACCTGAGTCAATGAGACTCGGTGATCACAGATCCGGGTAAG
This sequence comes from Lithobates septentrionalis, assembly GCA_037952835.1. Classification (NCBI taxonomy): domain Eukaryota; kingdom Metazoa; phylum Chordata; class Amphibia; order Anura; family Ranidae; genus Lithobates; species Lithobates septentrionalis. Next base: position 253,105 of record JBBDGP010000403.1, read on the forward strand.
GGGCCAATCCCGGCCCCCTACCACATGATCAGCTGTCAGTCAATGACAGCTAATCACGTGATGTAAACAGGATTGGTAATCGTTTCTTTTTTCTTCTCACGCTGACTGCGCGAGGAGAAGAAAAGCCGATCACCGGCTTCTGTTTGCAGGGGCATTGGTCCCGAAAAGGATGAGCCTCATGTGCCCACCAGTACCGCCCGCTAGTGCCACCTGCCAGTGCCACAAATCAGTGCCCACAGTGCCCACCAATCAGTGCCCACAGTACGTAAGTGCCAGCAATCAGTGCCACCTATCAGTGCCCACAAGTGCCACCTATCAATGCCCACCAGTGGTGCCAATAAGTGCCCATCACTGCCACCCATCAGTGCCCATCACTGCCATCCATCAGTGCCCATCAGTGCCAGCTATCAGTGCCACCTATTAGTGCCCTTCCATGCCACCTATCAATGCCCTTCAGTGCCGCCCATCAGTGCCACCTCTCAGTGCCCACCAATGCCACCTATCTGTGCCCACCAATGCCGCCTATTAGTGCCCATCAGTGCCGCCATATCAGTGCCCATCAGTGTCTCCTTATCAGTGCCCATCAGTGCAGCCTCATCAGCGCACATCAATGAAGGAGAAAAAATGCCTGTTTGCAAAATTTATTAACAAAATATAAAACGGTTTTGTATTTTTTTTTTTAAATTTGGACTTTTTTATTTTTTTTAACAAAAAATAAAAAACCCAGAGGTGATCAAATACCACCAAAAGAAAGCTCTATTTGTGAGAGAAAAATGATAAAAATGTAATTTGGGTACAGTGTTGTATGACCACACAATTGTGATTCATAGAGTGACAGCGCTAAAAGCTGAAAATTGGTCTGGGCAGGAAGGGGGTTTAGGTGCCCAGTAAGCAAGTGGTTAAGCGGCACTTTTGTGCTGCTTTTCGGCCGCTAGCAGGGTGTTTTTAGACCCCAAAGAAGGGTTAAAAATGCCCTTGTTGTGGCGCTTCCGAGGCGCTTTTCAATGGGCAGGGCATTTTGGGAGCGCTGTATACTGCTTGCATCCCGTAATGAAAACCGCCTCCCATTCATTTCAGTGCGTCTTTTCATACTGGGTGAAAGACACACTGAAATGAATAGGAGGCGGTTTTCAGGCGCTGTTTAGAGGCTATTTCTAGCGCTAAAATGCCTGAAAACCACCACAGTGTGAAAGGGGTCTAAGTGTAACCATTAACCATTTCAGCCCCGGAAGGATTTACCCCTTTAAATTGCCAGGCCATTTTTTGCGATACGGCATGGCTTAGTTTTAACTGACAATTGCGCGGTCGTGCGATGCTGTACCCAAACGAAATTTATGTCTTTCCCCCCCCCCCACAAATAGAGTTTTCTTTTGGTGGTATTTTATCACCTCTGCATTTTTTATTTTTGCGCTATAAACAAAAAAAGACTGACAATTTTGAAAAAAATATATATATATTCTTTACTTTCTGCTATAATACATATCCAAAAAAAACCCCAATAAAACAACAATTTTATTCTTCAGTTTAGGCGGATATTATATTCTACATATTTCTGGTAAAAAAAAATGGCAATACGCGTGTATTGATTGGTTTACACAAAAGTTATAGCATCTACAAAATAGGGGGTTGATTTATGGACTTTTATAATTTTTTTAAAATGTAAATGTTTTTACTGGTAATGGCGGCGATCTGTGATTTTTTGCAATTTTTACTGGGACTGCGACATTGCAGCAGACAAGTCTGACCCCAAGTGACACTTTTTGGGGACCAGTGACATTAATACAGTGATCAGGGCTAAAAAAAAATGCACTAATCAATGTATAAATGACCCTGACAGGGAAGGAGTTAACACTAGGGGGGGATCAAGGGGTTAATTGTGTTCCCTGGTTGTGTCCTAAGTTTGTGGGGGGTGATCACTAGGAACAGCCGATCTCAGTGTTGTCCCCTGTCAGTATATGTGCGGTGGGCGGTCTTCAAGTGGTTAAAGTCCAACTCTCAGTTTAAATCAACTAGATACATTCCAGGTGCATCAAAATATGTGCAGAATATTACAGTTATTTTTGTTTGGAAAACAGCCACAGCCTCAATAGAAAAGTCTGTCCCCTACCAGCATGATGTAAAGAAGGACCTTGCTCTCTGTTTGGAAGCAGTGGTCTCTTTGCAGAGGTTAGACATCCCTCATGCTGATTGAGTTCTACATCTTTGCAATATGCAATACTCATGCTCCCTGCTGAATGGAGAGTTTTAGTGACTCAGCAGAGCATGTATCCGACCTCTGAAGAGAGACCATTGCTTCCACAAACAGAATAAGGATGGTGTCAGGCCCTGGGTCTGAACCTGTGACCTCTGCAATGTCTGGCCGTGGCTGTTCTTGCTGTGCCACCGGGAATGCTGGACAGCTCCCTGCCTGATTCATTAGACAACTTTTCCTTGTGTCTTGTTTATCTTGAACCTTGAACCCTTTTCTCCTCCCATGAACTTCCCCATTTAAGCCATGTCTCTGCACTCCCTGTTTGCCAGATTATTCTGCTCTATCCAACCAATATCTTGTTCCCTTGTATACATGCTGCTGTCTTTATCTTCGCTACCACTCATTACTGATCCTTGGCTTGTTCAACTATGTATTTTTTTGTTTGATCCCATCCAGCTTCTACATTTTACCGATCCTTAGCTTGCTCATCGATAATGCTTTTGTCTAAGCCCATCCAGCTTCTACATGTGACTGACTGACCTTTGACTTGTTTACTGACTACGCTTCTGCTTGATCCCTAACTGATATATCTGCTACCAGACCCAGACTTGCCCACCTCCCTGGCGTGGCGATCCTGAGGACTGCGATCTGGTATTAACATGAAGCAAAACCCATCTCCACCATCAGAAGCTCTGGTGATTATTAGTTAGTGTTTAGACCCGTCACCTCAGGTGACCATCACCCGCTAGGGGGATTTGCTTGTATATTTTCAGCTGACTACATGTGAATCCCTCTACTGCTACAGCCGCTGGTCTTTGGGCCTGACCTCAGACCTTGCGAGATGGCCAGTGGGTTTAGAGGAAAAACCACCCCCTTCTTCAGGGCTTAAATGTATTCAACTGTAAAAAAACTGGACAATAGTCATTATTAGCCCTATTTTAGGACTAAATAAAGCTGTAATGCCACGTACACACGACCGGTTTTCCCGTCGGACTAAACGCTGACGGTTTATCCGACAGAATTCCGCTGAAACAGTTTTGCGTACACGCGATCACACCAAAGTTCGACTGTCAAGAACGCGGTGACGTACAGCACGTACGACGGGACTAGAAAAAGGACGCTCAAAAGCCAGTAACCAATAGCTTCCATCTCTTACTTGCTTCAGAGCATGCGTCGTTTTTAGGTCCGTCGGAACAGCATACAGACGGATACAGACAAGCGGTTTTCCCGATAGGAATAGGTTCCGGCGGAGTTTCTGCGGAAAGATTTAGAACATGTTCTATTTCTAGGTCCGTCAGAATTTTCGGGAAAAAGGGTCCGATGAGGCCTACACACGGGCGGATTATCCGATGAAACAACTCCGTCGGACTTTTTCTGTCGGACATTCCACCCGCGTGTACGCGGCATTAGCGTATCCTTGTGAAATGAAGAAGGGGGAAGCCTCTTCTGTTAAAAAAGCCTGGCTATTCTTAATCAATATGCATTTTCTACTAATCATCGAGCTACATGAACATTTTTTCTGGACATTTCAAACCCCATACTCAAGAAGAAATTATCTGTTGGCCTAGTCACCAAGGGCTATTTAGAATATAAGGAAAGGGGCAACCAACCAATTATCAAACTGGGTGCACCACCCAAATGTCAGAATTAAAACGGGAACATTTCAACCATAAACTGTAAACTAGAGTGAACTTTAAGGGAAACTACTGGGTTGGGCTGACTTATAAACTTGCATTCCAAGAAGGAGCAATAAAACACAACCATTGTTTAGCAAGCACTGCAGAGCAGGAAGCAGCGCCTGTGCAATTAGCAAATATGGCTGCCATCCATACATATATGTATTACAATTCATACAAAAAAAGAAGCAATGTTTTTAAAACATTAACATATTTTTCTTCAGTTATCTCACTTAAAATGATAGTTATTACATGCTTAGCTAATATTTGTTAATGGACAATCCCTTTTAATACTTTATTTGTTGCAAAATCAAAGACTACATGCTTCTTTATTTTTCCTTATCCGCTACACTTCTTTTACACTTTTCTTTCAACATTCACTTTAGTCATATTTACATGTCATCCTTTAACAACTGGCCTGATAAAGTATTATCTGCTTTAAGGCGCTTTAGGCGTTTTTTTTTTTTTTTCCCCTTTCCCTGATCAGCTTATTGAGGGCTCTAAAAAGCACGCCAATTATTGTACAGCAGCGTTTTAAACTCTGGCAATCTTTTAAAGATTATTCAAAGCACTTGAAATGGGCTTCAATCTAATGCCTCATTTCATTGCATTAAACAGCCTAGTTAATAAAGAATCAATATATTCAAAGGGCAAGGTTATCTTTTGTCTATAAGGGGTGTTGTCATTGTGAACCTTTTATAGTTCAAATGCTGAAAAAGACCTCATGAAATCCATACTCATCAAGTGGGTCAACTAGTGCAATAAAGAGGCCTGTGAAAGAGAACCGGCTCCGTTTTAAAACAACTTTGACTCTTATCTACCTCCCATAGACCTGCCAAATAATCAGCAAGAAAATGTCAATTTCTCATCAAGACAAGGAACCTTGATGATCATTTTTTTTTTTTTCAGACTTGCGAATACATACAATTAACAGGATGCAGAATGGCTGCGTTGGTGATTTGTTGCTTATTATGTCACCAGCAAGATGAGAGGCCCTTGGTAAGCAGATAATAAGGCTTGCTGATAACCAGCATGTCAATATGCCAAAGAGCCATTTTTGAATGTGAGCCTTTGTGCTCTCTTACCTCCTCTCGCTGATTCCAGGTCTTGATAACAATACATCAGCCAACCAACATCATAGGCCTAAAAAAAAAAAAAAAAACCCTCACAATTAATGCAGTGACTAAACAGCACAATGGAGTTTGTCTCTCTTTACTCTCAGAGACAATCACCTGTTCTACCCTTGAAGGATTTCTTTTATGTTTGAATAAGGTGGCTTTTAATGAAATTTAAACTTGTCCTCGGAAATCAAAAACGGCAAATCAGATTACAAATTGATTTTTTTTGGTCACTTGTCATTACGCAATTTACTGCCATAAATGGGAACTGAAAAAAAAAAGACACAACGTGAAAGGAAGGAGCTCTTAGTGAAAGAATGCAGGGTATTCCTATCTTCTGCAACCTACAGAATGTTGCATTTATGCAAACAGCGTTCAGAGGTAAATGAATGGTCTATTTGGGGGCTAAAAAACTTGGCTGCATAAAATACACAACATGGAGGAAAAGAGTATGCCATTTCAGGCTAAGAACAGGCTGACTACTTTCTATTGATCAAATATTGCGAATTAAGAAGGAGGATTATAGAATGTGATTGACTTCCCCTGTGATGTCACAAAGCCTAAATAGAAGTTCTGTGCTTACCTTTTAGATCCTACTTAGATTGGTAGTGATTTACATTTAAATAATGACCATCTGAACTTGTTTTTGTTTGAGAGTGGATTGGTTTACATGCTGACTAGCTGAGGATGAACATCCACGCTCTTTGGATAAGCCCCCTCTGCTGTGATTCCTGGCTCAGGTGAACCAACTAAGTCATCTCTAGTTGTGGCTCTGAGTGGGAATATGTTCTGCATAGGTAAATGCACTATATCGTCAAAAGTATTGGGATGCCTGCCTTTACACGCACATAAACTTTAATAGCGCAACCCAGTCTTATAGGGCGTACACACGGTCGGACTTTGTTCGGACATTCCGACAACAAAATCCTAGGATTTTTTCCGACGGATGTTGGCTTAAACTTGTTTTGTCTACACACGGTCGCACAAAGTTGTCGGAAAATCAGATCGTTCTAAACGCGGTGACGTAAAACACGTATGTCGGGACTATAAACGGGGCAGTGGCCAATAGCTTTCATCTCTTTATTTATTCTGAGCATGCGTGGCACTTTGTCCGTCGGATTTGTGTACACACGATCGGAATTTCTGACAACGGATTTTGTTGTCGGAAAATTTTATCTCCTGCTCTCCAACTTTGTGTGTCGGAAAATCCGATGGAAAATGTCCGATGGAGCCCACACACGGTCGGAATTTCCGACAACGCGCTCCGATCGGACATTTTCCATCGGAAAATCCGACCGTGTGTACGGGGCATTAGTCCGTAGGGTTCAATATTGAGTTGGCCCACCCTTTGCAGCTATAACAGCTTAAACTTTTCTGGGAAGGTTGTCCACAAGGTTTAGGAGTGTGTCTATGGGAATGTTTGACCATTTGTGAGGTCAGGCATTGATGTTCGACTAGAAAGCCTGTCTCGCAGTCGCCGCTCTAATTCATCCCAAAGGTGTTCTATCGGGTCGAAGCCAGTCAGGTTACTCCACTCCAAACTCGCTCATCCATGTCTCTATGTACCTTGCTTTGTGCACTGGTGCACAGTCATGTCGGAACAGGAAGGGGCCATCCCCAAACCGTTCCCACAAAGTTTGGAGCATGAAACTGTCCAAAAGTCTTGGTATGCTGACTCCTTAAGGGTTCCCTTTACAGGAACGAAGGGGCCAAGCCCAACCCCTGATAAAACAACCCCACATCATAATCCCCCCTCTATCAAATGATTTTGACCAGTGCACAAAGCAAGGTCCATAAATACATGGATGAGCGAGTTTAGGGTGGAGGAACTTGACTGGCCTACACAGAGTCCTGACTTCGACCCGATAGAACACCTTTGAGATGAATTAGAGCAGAGACTGCGAGCCAGGCCTTCTCATCTAACATCAATGCCTGACCTCACAAATGCACTTCTGGAAGAATGGTCAAACATTCCCATAGATACGCTCCTAAACCTTGTGGACGGCCTTCCCAGAAGAGTTGAAGCTGTTATAGCTGCAAAGGGTGGGCCAACTCCAATATTGAACCCTACGAACTAAGACTTGGATGCCATTAAAGTTTATGTGCGTGTAAAGACAGGTGTCCCAATACTTTTGACAATAAATGAGCACAACACTTCATCAGACACCTTTGTTACAATGAAAATTTAGGTCTGCATACATATGAGATGATCATAATCCATTCAGAATAATTTTGGTCAGCAGATCTCACCAGACTTCTCTGCTTGATTTATTGTACTCCAAGGGATGCTATCCCGCTCTTCTGTTTTCTTCTACTATAGTATAATCATACATGCATAGATATTCTCTGTATCTTGTAACAACAAGATCTTTTTCTAGAAAGACTAGTTGCTAATCGGATTGTGTCCACATATCTCAATGTTCTCTAATCTCCATTTCTCCATTGCTAGTTTTATGTAGTTGTCAATTAATGTTACTACAGCTGGTCTGCAGGTATTCCATTATTTTTAAAGCGTATTTTCCCAATACAAATCACAGTAGTGAAAAGATTTCCATGTATTTGTAATTATTCTTGTTTATAAAGCAAGCTTTCTATTAGTTTCTCCAATTTTGCAGCCTATGTATGGCAAGCAAGGAAATATCTGTAGCCGCTAAGTGCAAAAATGTGCTTTTCAAAGACAGCAGCATGGTCACTAACCCACCTCCAACTCACTTTCCACACTACAATTCAAAGTAAGCTTCTTCACCCCATAGCATAGATTTAAAGGTTGGGAGATATGAGCAGTAGGGATGAGCCGAACACCCCCCGGTTCGGTTCGCACCAGAACCCGCGAACGGACCGCAAGTTCGCACGAACGTTAGAACCCCATTGACGTCTATGGGACTCGAACGTTCGAAATCAAAAGTGCTCATTTTAAAGGCTAATTTGCATGGTATTGTCCTAAAAAGGGTGTGGGGACCCGGGTCCTACCCCAGGGGACATGTATCAATGCAAAAAAAACTTTTAAAAACGGCCGTTTTTTCGGGAGCAGTGATTTTAATGATGCTTAAAGTAAAAAAAAAAAAGTGAAATATTCCTTTAAATATCGTACCTGGGGGGTGTCTATAGTATGCCTGTAAAGTGACGCGTGTTTCCCATGTTTAGAACAGTCCCTGCACCAAATGTCATTTTTAAAGGAAAAAATCTCATTTAAAACTGCTTGCGGGTTTAATGTCATGTCGGGTCCTGGCAATATGGATGAAAATCAGTGAGACAAACGGCATGGGTACCCCCCAGTCCATTACCAGGCCCTTTGGGTCTTGTATGGATATTAAGGGGAACCCCGCACCCAAATTAAAATAAGGAAAGGTCCCTATATACTCTGAACAGCAGTATACAGGCGGTGCAAACAAGACAGGGACTGTAGGTTTGTTGTTAAGTAGAATCTGTTTGTAATTTTGAACATTTTTAACGTGTTTAGCTCCAGCCAAAAAATCTTTTCTAAGCTTTTTGGAAAACATAGGGAAGGGTTATCACCCCTGTGACATTTGTTTTGCGTCTTTCCTCCTCTTCAGAAGATTTCACCTCACTTTTTTGTCCCAATGAAAAATGTTTTTTGAAAATTTGGGTTTTTTTGTGGAACAAGGATTGGAAAGCATCAGTGGAAAGGAGAAATTGTTTTCCCATATTAACTCTTACATGAGAGAATTTCCCTTCCTAGGGGTAGATTTCATCTCACTTCCTGTTGTCTCCTTCCGTTTGCAAGTAGGAGTCGTTTGTAAGTTAGATGTTTGAAAGTAGGGTCCTGCCCTATATACTCAGCAGAAATTAGGGCCTTAGGTGTTGCTGTGGCCAAAACACTGTAAGCCCTCACAGGGCCCTGCTGTGAAATATTAGATCAAGAATTGTAATTACATGCCCCTGTTGAACAGGAGCTGAAAAATTAGGCCTTAGGCACTGGTGCTGGTGCCACAACACTGCAACCCCTCACAGACACTCTAGTTGGAACGCAGGAACGAGCCCTGCTGCAAAGTATTGCATCAAAAATTGTAATTACACGCCCCTGTTAGACAGGGGCAGAAAAATTGGGCCTTAGGCACTGGTGCTGGTGCCACAACACTGCAACCCCTCACAGACACTCTAGTTGGAACGCAGGAACGAACCCTGCTGCAAAGTATTGCATCAAAAATTGTAATTACACGCCCCTGTTAGACAGGGGCAGAAAAATTGGGCCTTAGGCACTGGTGCTGGTGCCACAACACTGCAACCCCTCACAGACACTCTAGTTGGAACGCAGGAACGAGCCCTGCTGCAAAGTATTGCATCAAAAATTGTAATTACACGCCCCTGTTAGACAGGGGCAGAAAAATTGGGCCTTAGGCACTGGTGCTGGTGCCACAACACTGCAACCCCTCACAGACACTCTAGTTGGAATGCAGGAACGAGCCCTGCTGCAAAGTATTACATCAAACATTGTAATTACACGCCCCTGTTATACAGGGGCTGAAAAATTGTGCCTTAGGCACTGGTGGTGGCGCCCAGAACCAAAAATGTTCTTACAAGCTATCAGCGTGATGATTGAGGAGGAAGAGGATAATTACTCAGGGATAGTCACTCAGCATCAGCATAGGCAGTCTTTGAAGGGATCTGAAAAAAATTATTCAGTTACATCAGCATCAGGTGCTTGGTAGCTGGTGGTGATCCAAGACTGATTCATTTTTATGAAGGTCAGCCGATCGACCGAGTCAGTGGACAGACGCACCCTGTGATCGGTTACCACGCCTCCAGCAGCACTGAATGTGCGTTCCGAAAGAACGCTGGATGCAGGACAGGCCAGTAGCTCAATTGCATACTGTGCAAGCTCTGGCCAGTGATCCATCCTCAAGACCCAGTAACCCAGAGGATTTTCGGTGGGAAAGGTGTCCAAGTCTGATCTTGCCCCTAGGTATTCCTGCACCATGTAAAACAGACGCTGGCGATGGTTGCTGGAACCGATCATACCTTGGGGCTGCGGACCAAAAAATTGTCTGAACGCATCGGTCAGACGGCCACCTTCTCCACCGCTCCTTCTTTGACTGACCGAAGCCTCAGCAACACGTTGTCCAGAAACAGGAGTTTGTAACCTCCCAGTCTCTGGGAACGCGTTGCACAGACCTTTCTGCAAGGCCTCCCGAAGATGTTTCATCCTCTGCTCCCTCTGCGATGGCAAGATAAGGTCCGCAACCTTACCCTTGTAACGTGGATCAAGGAGGGTTGCCAGCCAGTATTGGTCCTTCTCCTTGATACCACGAATACGAGGATCCTTACGCAGGCTTTGCAGGATCAGGGAGGCCATGCAGCGTAGGTTTGCTGAGGCATTCGGTCCGGAGTCCTCTGGGTCACTAAGGACAACAACGTCCGCAGCCACCTCCTCCCAGCCACGTACAAGTCCATGTGTTCCTTGGGACTGATCCCTTAAAGACTGCTGATGCTGAGTGCCAGGCTCCACCTCCATACTGACACAATCTTCCTCCTCCTCCTCCTCCTCCTCCTCGTCCTCTTCCTGTGTGATCGGCGGGCACGCAGGAACACTGTCTGGATAAAGGGGGCCTTGAGAGCTAAGGAAGTCCTCCTCTTCCTGCCTCTGTTCTGCCTCAAGTGCCCTGTCCATTATTCCACGCAGCGTGTGCTCCAACAGGTGGACAAGGGGGACAGTGTCACTGATGCATGCACTGTCAGTGCTCACCATCCTCGTGGCCTCCTCGAATGGTGACAGGACAGTGCATGCATCCCTGATCATGGCCCACTGGCGTGGGGAAAAAAAACCAAGGTCCCCTGACCCTGTCCTGGTGCCATAGTCGCACAGGTACTCATTTATGGCCCTCTGCTGCGTGTGCAGCCGCTGCAGCATGGCCAATGTCGAGTTCCACCTGGTGGGCATGTCACAGATTAGGCGGTTCTTGGGCAGGTTAAACTCCTTTTGGAGGTCCGTCAGCCGAGCACTGGCATTATATGACCGGCGGAAATGCACACAGACTTTCCTGGCCTGCCTCAGGACATCCTGTAAGCCCGGGTACCTGCCCAAGAACCGCTGCACCACCAAGTTAAGGACGTGAGCCAAACAGGGCACATGGGTCAGTTGTCCCTGTCGGAGGGCAGAGAGGAGGTTGGTGCCATTGTCGCAAACCACCATTCCTGCCTTAAGTTGACGTGGCGTCAACCACCTCTGAACCTGCCCCTGCAGAGCTGACAGAACCTCTGCCCCAGTGTGGCTCCTGTCCCCCAAGCACACCAGCTCAAGCACCGCATGGCATCTTTTGGCCTGCGTACTTGCGTAGCCCCTTGAACGCCTACGGAGCACCGCTGGTTCCGAGGAAGAGGCCATGGAGGAAGAAGAAGAGGAGGGGGTGGAGGAGAGAGGTGTGTCACAATCAGCATTTTGGAGGCGTGGTGGCGGAACAACCTCCAACACTACTGCACCTTGTCCTGCATCCTTCCCAGCTGCCAGCAGAGTCACCCAATGCGCCGTGAAACTTAAGTAACGTCCCTGTCCATGCCTGCTGGACCATGAGTCAGCGGTAATATGCACCTTACCGCTGACCGCCCTGTCCAGCGAGGCATGGACATTGCCTTCCACATGCCGGTAGAGAGCTGGAATCGCCTTCCGTGAGAAAAAGTGGCGTTTGGGTACCTGCCACTGAGGAACCGCACATTCCACAAACTCACGGAAGGGGGCAGAGTCTACCAACTGAAAAGGCAGCAGTTGAAGTGCTAGCAATTTTGCCAAGCTAGCATTCAACCGCTGGGCATGTGGATGGCTGGGAGCAAACTTCTTTCGGCGGTGCAGCAGCTGGGGCAGGGAAATTTGCCTGGTACAATCTGGCGTCGGTGTACCAAAAGCAGATTGCCCACAAGTACTTGGCTGTGACACACCTAATTCTACACCTTCATTCCTCTCACTGCAGGTCTCAGAGAGGACTGAAGGTCTAGTGGGGTTGGAAATCTCAGCTGATGAGGAGCAAGGAGAGATCCTCTTTGTTCTTTGGTGTGGGTCTTTTAGATATGCTTGCCAACGAACTGCATGGCAGGTCAACATATGTCTGGTCAAGCATGTGGTACCCAAGCGGGAGATGTTTTGGCCACGCGAGATACGCTTGAGACATATGTTGCAAATAGCAGCGGTGCGATCTGATGCACTCGTCTCAAAAAAGGCCCACACCAAAGAACTTTTTGAATAACGCGCAGAGACTGCAGCGCCCTGCACATGTGGAGCTTTGGGGTGTGATGCAGTCAATGTGCTGCCCTTAGGCTGGCCCCTGGAGGGCATCCTGCCTCGTTGGTGATGTGCCGCCTCCTCCTCCTCCTCCTCCTCCTCTCTCCTATCAGGCACCCACGTTGAGTCAGTGACCTCATCATCCCCTCCCTCCTCATCACTGGAGCAAACCTGGCAGTATGCTGCAGCAGGGGGAGCATGACTGCCAGATTGCTGTCCTTCTTGGGCACCCCCTCTGTCCGTGCTCATGTTACTGCCTTCATCGAGCTCAGTATCATCATCAGAGCCTTCCAAACGCTGGGCATCCTCCTGGAGCATGTACCCAACACTGTGGTCAAACAGTTCGAGGGAATCCTCATGAGGACATGGTGGAGCTAGGGAAGGAGTCACTGATGACATTGAGCTGAGGGAAGAGGCCGCTGCTTTGCCAGACAAAGCACCCTGGGCATGGGTGAGAGAGGATGAGGAGGATGAGGACGGCTTGGTCATCCACTCGACCAAGTTTTCTGCATGTTGCGGCTCAACACGGCCAGCTGCCGAAAAAAAGGCCAAGCGTGTCCCATGGCCACGTGCTGATGAGGATGCACCGTCTCCACGACCAGCACTAGACACAGAGCCTGCTTGCCCTCTCTTATTGGCTTGTGACTGTCTGCCTCTCCTTCTTGGCCTTCCAGACATACTAATGGCCTGTAGCTGCACTAAGCTGGGATAGAACACCTGTAATTTTCTTCAGGTAGCTTTATATACTGTAACCAGACAAGCCTGCCTGTCAGTAGGAAGATAACAGGAACGGATCTAGCTGAACACTGTGAGCAGGACGCACTGCACTAAATGTAAATAGCAGGAACGGATCTAGCTGAACACTGTGAGCAGGACGCACTGCACTAAATGTAAATAGCAGGAACGGATCTAGCTGAACACTGTGAGCAGGACGCACTGCACTAAATGTAAATAGCAGGAACGGATCTAGCTGAACACTGTGAGCAGGACGCACTGACTGCACTAAATGTAAATAGCAGGAACGGATCTAGCTGAACACTGTGAGCAGGACGCACTGCACTAAATGTAAATAGCAGGAACGGATCTAGCTGAACACTGTGAGCAGGACGCACTGACTGCACTAAATGTAAATAGCAGGAACGGATCTAGCTGAACACTGTGAGCAGGACGCACTGCACTAAATGTAAATAGCAGGAACGGATCTAGCTGAACACTGTGAGCAGGACGCACTGCACTAAATGTAAATAGCAGGAACGGATCTAGCTGAACACTGTGAGCAGGACGCACTGCACTAAATGTAAATAGCAGGAACGGATCTAGCTGAACACTGTGAGCAGGACGCACTGCACTAAATGTAAATAGCAGGAACGGATCTAGCTGAACACTGTGAGCAGGACGCACTGACTGCACTAAATGTAAATAGCAGGAACGGATCTAGCTGAACACTGTGAGCAGGACGCACTGCACTAAATGTAAATAGCAGGAACGGATCTAGCTGAACACTGTGAGCAGGACGCACTGCACTAAATGTAAATAGCAGGAACGGATCTAGCTGAACACTGTGAGCAGGACGCACTGCACTAAATGTAAATAGCAGGAACGGATCTAGCTGAACACTGTGAGCAGGACGCACTGCACTAAATGTAAATAGCAGGAACGGATCTAGCTGAACACTGTGAGCAGGACGCACTGCACTAAATGTAAATAGCAGGAACGGATCTAGCTGAACACTGTGAGCAGGACGCACTGCACTAAATGTAAATAGCAGGAACGGATCTAGCTGAACACTGTGAGCAGGACGCACTGCACTAAATGTAAATAGCAGGAACAGATCTAGCTGAACACTGTGAGCAGGACGCACTGCACTAAATGTAAATAGCAGGAACGGATCTAGCTGAACACTGTGAGCAGGACGCACTGACTGCACTAAATGTAAATAGCAGGAACGGATCTAGCTGAACACTGTGAGCAGGACGCACTGCACTAAATGTAAATAGCAGGAACGGATCTAGCTGAACACTGTGAGCAGGACGCACTGCACTAAATGTAAATAGCAGGAACGGATCTAGCTGAACACTGTGAGCAGGACGCACTGCACTAAATGTAAATAGCAGGAACGGATCTAGCTGAACACTGTGAGCAGGACGCACTGCACTAAATGTAAATAGCAGGAACGGATCTAGCTGAACACTGTGAGCAGGACGCACTGCACTAAATGTAAATAGCAGGAACGGATCTAGCTGAACACTGTGAGCAGGACGCACTGACTGCACTAAATGTAAATAGCAGGAACGGATCTAGCTGAACACTGTGAGCAGGACGCACTGACTGCACTAAATGTAAATAGCAGGAACAGATCTAGCTGAACACTGTGAGCAGGACGCACTGCACTAAATGTAAATAGCAGGAACGGATCTAGCTGAACACTGTGAGCAGGACGCACTGCACTAAATGTAAAGAGCAGGAACAGATCTAGCTGAACACTGTGAGCAGGACGCACTGCACTAAATGTAAAGAGCAGGAACAGATCTAGCCTAATCTAGCTCTCAAATCAAATGACACTGTCTGTCTCTCTCTCTATCAGCACACCGGAACACACTACACAGGGCCGCCGTGCAGGCGGCCTTATATAGTGTGGGGCGTGTACTAAATCCCCTGAGCCATAATTGGCCAAAGCCACCCTGGCTTTGGCCAATTACAGCTCTCTCTACTGACGGCGCTGTGATTGGCCAAGCATGCGGGTCATAGTGCATGCTTGGCCAATCATCAGCCAGCAATGCACTGCGATGCCGCAGTGAATTATGGGCCGTGACGCGCCACACGAATTTGGCGCGAACGGCCCATAACGTTCGCAATTCGACGGACGGTCGAACAGCCGATGTTCGAGTCGAACATGGGTTCGACTCGAACACGAAGCTCATCCCTAATGAGCAGCTAGAAAAGCAGAACAACGACATGTAGGGCACATTGTACGGCACATTACATTAGAAACTACTGCTGCAGCATTATGGAAAAGTTTTGTTAAAGACTACAGATCAGCTATAGAAGTCAAATTAAATTTTAAAATACCCTGGTCCTCAATCCTTATTAGGGGGCTATCAAAGTAGGCTTAGGCTGAAATAATTATTTTAAAAACATGGCAGATGTGCAAAACAACCCAAAGTGGAACAGCAAGGATGTAGAAGACCCATGAATCGCTCTACAGAAACTACATTCTATCTCACTTTAGCTCCAACCAAGCCAATTGTTCTGTTATCAGATACTAGCTTTTTTTGTATTTGGAAAGCTTTTCTGGGAAAGATTACATTTTTATTGTATGGTTTCTTTGGGTGTTTGTTAAGAAAGTTGATTTCAGTGCCAGGTCTAATTATCATTTTCAGAGGCAAGTTTAGATTTTTCTGTGATGTTAGACCAGCCATCATGTGTAGCATAAGCATTATTTACAATACACCTTTGGAAACAATATAATCAAACATCACTTTTTTTTGTTTTTA
Organism: Lithobates septentrionalis; assembly: GCA_037952835.1. NCBI lineage: Eukaryota > Metazoa > Chordata > Amphibia > Anura > Ranidae > Lithobates > Lithobates septentrionalis. The sequence goes on from JBBDGP010000403.1 coordinate 268,815, forward strand.
AAATGTGGGAAGGGTTCTCATTCCAAGTGTTTCCTGCACTTGGATTATGTTTTTCTTTTTTTTTTTTTTATTCTCTTTTTAGGTTTCAAGGAATTTGGTACAATACAGAGTAGTACAAAGTAACATCCCAACACAGTCAACCTAAAAACATGCATAGCTCATCTGACTGAGCCATAAAAACAATTATTCCAGGTGTTCCCGATCTTGCAAAAAATAGGATGGTCTTACGTAACAAGTAACCACGCAGGCCAACGCGTTTCAGGGAAACAGGGACCCCCCCTTTATCAGGGCTGCTTTTGAAAGCTATTAGAGAATGGTCTTGTTGAGGACTACCGGGCGCTTCTTTACCCTCACTTCTTCTCAGTCTATTATAACAAACAGTTTGTACTCCAGTAGTAACACCAGAGGAATGGTGTTGTTAATCTCCTCATCATGGCCTGAATCAGGAACTACTTTTGTGGAGGGCCTCTCCTAATCCTATACTCAGGGCCATTTTTAAGGCAGGGCAAAAGGGGCAGCTGCCCTGGGCCCTGTCATTGTTGTGGGGCCCAAAGCAGCTGCCTCATACTTGCCAACTATCCTGGTTTAAATTCCCTCGTCCCTTGAGGTTTTAGTCCTGTGCTGTGTCCCAATATCTCAGTGTGAAGTGCTGCTACTAATGCTGCCCAGCTCTTTCCTTTTGTTGTGTACAGATGACTCACCTGCAGACCCTGTGTTTACATGTAAATTACCGGAATTCATTTGTAAATGGCGGCATTCATATGTAAATAGTGACGGCCGGCAGAATAGATATGTATATCATGCCCCCCTGAGGTCATATCCACACTAATCTCTAGCAGTCAATCAACAAGCAGAAATCATGTTCTGTAACCTCTAGCAACTAATCAGTGAGCCGTAATGTGTGCTGTAACCTCTAGCAACCAGTCAGTGAGCGGTAATGATACACTGTAACCTCTGGCAACCAATCACAATAGCTGCCTGATCTGATTCAGTAAACTGATTTTGAGTCTAGCTGCTATTTATTGTATGTCTCAGAGCAGGTGGAGATCGAAACTGCATGGGGGGCCCCAAGAAAAGTTTTGCCCAGGGTCCAATCACTATTAAAGATGGCCCAGCCTATACTCACACAGATAATAGTTGATGACCCGCTGCTGCTGTTGCACCTGCTGCAGCATAGTGAATATTGAGTTCCAGCTCATGAGTGTAGCGCATATAATGTGGTTTTGGTCAGGCAAACGCTTGTTGCAATAAAAAAAGACCCTAACAAAATTAAATTGAAATGAAATATACCTTCTTCACAAAAAAATAAAAACACTCAACTCTGACCCCATTTTTTTTTAAAACCTTTTAGACATATATATATATATATATATATATATATATATATATATATATATATATATATATATATATATATATATATATATATATATATATATATATAAAGAAAATAAATAAGTCCCAATAAACAATACAAAAGTGGCCCAGCGCCAATTATATGCAGACTACCATACTGCAATTCACAGTGACGTAGTACAATACAGCACCGTGTAGCACAACTCTCTCTCTCTAATTACACACTGCTTGCTCTCCTATCTGCTTCAACACACACTGATAAATGCCTACTGAGAAGATTGCCATTTTTATAGTGAGGTGGCTGGCAAAAAACAAAGACTCCTAGTATTGGCCATTCTAAGCCACCCAACATAAGTTCAGAAGCCAGAAATTGCCTCTTTTCATAGAAGCTGTACTATAGCTTCTATTAATGAAATATAATCTTTGAATGGAGGATAGGCAGATGCATGAAAGTTCCACCTCCTCCATTCATAAATCATTTTTTATCCATAAGAAGGTGTAGTAAAGTTTCTATCAATGGAGGAGTTGGGCAAAAAGAGTGGGCATAGTTGGCACTCTTTATGAGTGTATATGTCAGGGCCCTTGGCTCTGTAAACCCCCGCCACACTGGAAGATTACAGGGGTAAGGGGGTGGCAGGTCATAGAAGGAAGATTTCAACTAAAGCAGGGGCCAGCAGCGTAGGGAACACATCACACTGATAAAAAGTAATGTCCTTTGTGCTTACATCACAACTCCTACACCACAACTACTAACTACTAAGATCCTATAGCCCCAAATGGCAGCAAAATGCATTTCGTTGTGAGTAGACTGGTGGTGAACAGCTGCCATTTGGGGCAATCAGATCTTAGTGGGCATTCCACCTCCTTCACCACCTGGCACAGCAGCGTTGTTTGGTGGCTACACCAATTTGTGTCTGGACCCTCCCCCTATCCTCCCTCAACTCCCAGGGGAGATGATTGTGGACCTGTGAGGGGATCTATCCGAGGCCCTATGATGCACACATTTGCAGGATTTATTTGATTTTATCTACGTTTATATAGTTTATGTAGAAATACTCTTCAACTTTTTACTGTATGCAAAGCAGCATGATATGTCTGAGTGCTTCTCCTGAGGAAGCAAGTTTTTCTATCTCACGAAACACGTTGAGAATTTCAGCACTATTCCTCATATTTGCCCATGGATTTTAGCATGGACAAATCTGGCTCATGCAAGGTTTTTCCAGACTTGTATACAGTAATGTGACGTGTGTACTTTTATGCTGCGTACACACGAGCGGATTTCTCGTCCGCCTGAACTCCGAAGGACTTTTCGACGGAGTTGCGATGGAGTTCCAACGCAACGGACTTTCCTACACACGATCACACCAAAGTCCGATCGTTTCGAACGTGATGACGTACCACCGGACTAGAATAAGGAAGTTGATAGCCAGTAGCCAATAGCTGCCCTTGAGTCATTTTTTGTCCGTCGGACTAGCATACAGATGAACGGATTTTTCGATCGGACTTGAGTCCGTCGGAAAGATTTGAAACATGCTCTATTTCTAGGTCCGACTGAATTTTCGACACAAAAGGTCCGATGAAGGTCCGATGAAGCCCACACATGATCGGAATGTCCGACGGATTTGTTCCGTTGGACCAGTTCGGACGAAAAGTCCGGTCATGTGTACACGGCATTACTGTTGATATATCATATGATACTCATGTTTTGATATGTGTGAATTATCTCTGTAAACAATAAATATATTTTTATGAAAATACATTTTTTGTGATGTGACTCACAAAGTCCCTCGGGCTATAAGTAGTTGTGTGGTGTATATACTATATCGGGACTGAGACACATCCTTGTTCCCTTGCCCATCTCACATTAGCACATTTATGATGACATCTTGTTTGCTGCGCCACAAAGGTAGTGCATATGCCATATACAGCTGACACGAGAACATGTTCCTGGCTGGGTATGCAATAATACACGGAAAGGATTTCCTAACACAGCTACCAATCTCCCAGTGGTATACAGCTCAATGAATACTAAAGCCTGAGAGTTGGTAAGCACAATCTACAGCTGTGGTGGTGGGTTATCACCTTTATCCCATATGCACAATAGGGTGTTGGTTTCAGGTGCATGCTTAACTTGATTGCAAACAATATTATACTATGGCAAGCATTTTTGTTTCTCTTTCGGTGATGAACTGAGGGAACTACGCCTGAACTCTGACAGATCTGATCGGTCCTTGTCCCTAAAGGCCCTGGCTGGGTTTAAGCCGTCTGCTCAATATATTTTGCGCTCTGGTAAGGGCAATTTATGGCCGTGATCTTTTTGGATTATTAATTATTCCCATGCATGTTGCACCACTTGGAGGATCTGGGGAGTTTTCTCTCACTCTAAGCGATATTTGGACTATACCATTTATACTCCATATTTATGTCAATATCCACTAAAGGACATTTAGCGCAGTTTATTTTTATTATTATTTTCTTGTGTAATGTCCTTTGTGTTGTATTTTTTTTTTTTTTTTACAAAATTTAGACTTTAATGTTTAAACTTATATTACCCTGTGTATCTAAGGCTTACCACTACACAAGTGCAGCCTTCACAATATGCTGTAACCCGCAATGAGGATGACTAGCAGCTACTATTTATTATTATTATTATTATTATTATTATTATACGAGATTTATATAGCGCCAACAGTTTACGCAGCGCTTTACAATGTATAAGGGGGACAACACAATTACAGTACAGTTCAATACAAAAGGTACAGGAGGGCCCTGCTCGTAGAGCTTACATTCTAAAGGGAGGGGGTGGTGGTACAAAAGGTAATAGCTGCAAAGAATGATTTGATGGGGGTGGCTCAGGGACAGTTATGTGGGTGTGGGATAGGCTTCCCTGAATAAATGAGTTTTCAGGGATCTCCTAAAGGTGGACAGGGTAGGGGCTGATCGGACATACTGGGGCAGGGAATTCCAGAGAATGGGAGATGCTCTGGAGAAGTCCTGAAGGCAAGCATGGGAGGAGGTAACAAGGGAGCTAGAGAGCAGGAGGTCCTGGGAGGAGCGGAGGGGACGATTTGGGCGATATCTGCAGATGAGGTTGGTGATGTAGATGGGGGCGATGTTGTGAATGGCCTTGTATGTTATGGTTAGCATTTTGAATTTTACACGGTGGGGTAGGGGAAGCCAGTGAAGGGATTGGCAGAGAGGAGCAGCAGTCACAGATCGATTAGTGAGGTGTATTAGTCTAGCAGCAGAATTCATAATAGACTGAAGGGGGGATAGCCTGCTTAAGGGTAGGCCATTAAGGAAAGAGTTGCAGTAGTCGAGGCGGGAAATATTTGACTAGTATACTATTGCTGTAGATGAAAGGAGAATCCATGGTGTATGATCGGTCCACAATCACAGGACAGGGCAAAAAAAGAATATGGCAAATGAACCAGCATGAATAGGGAGAAAGGGAAAGGCTGGGTGTTAAATGAGAAAAATACACAGCAATTTACATTACAGGTAACAAAAAAGTATTAAAAAAAAGTGTCAACATTTTTATAATGTAAGTCTGCCAATGAAAGAATCTCTTACTGGATCTCTTTCAAACTTCTGGGCTAGGGCCTTCTCTGTGACTATCCGGCAGGGACCAACTAATATTTGTACTCTGTCCAATGAAAACTTGGAGGCTCCAGTTTTCTAATGTCAAACCAAGGGTGAGGCATTCACACGTTTTAGTTTGTTGGCTATGTGCTTTCCTATACGTAGAAAACGTTTGCTAAACCCATTTTTGTGGCTGTTACTAGATGGAGTGACTGGGAATCTGCCAGATACATCTGGCCTTCCCTCATCACTTTGTTTTTCCTGTATCAAAAACCTAAATATGTGAAGCTTGACGTACAACACAAACCTCCCCCAGAGACCTGATGCACATTAAATCTAATTTCAGGAGTTACTCTTTTAATACTTTATCTGAAGATAGAGTCAAGCGCACAGTCGACGTGCAGTGGTTTATAGGAGAGAGGACAGTCGGCAGAACTTTACATTACTGAGCAGCCCAATGCTAGGAGTAGTTCAGGGAAAGTCCATCCCGAAACATATGTTGCTTGTAATTCACCTAATTGCACACGTCATCCTTACTTATGACTGAGACATGAATATGTTTTTTAATAACCAAATCATCCTTTTGAGTACTTGTTAACTAAAGTACCAAATCTTTTGATAATGCAGATAATGTTTATAAGAAAAAACGAATAAGTGAATTAACAGACTGAAAAAATATAATATATTTAGTATATGTGTAGCACTACCCCCCTAGTAATATATTGTCGCCTGATATGATAGATAAAGAGGAAAGCATGAAAATGGATTAACAAAGGCAATAACACAATTTAGCATACAGAGTGATTAGTAATAAGCACCAGGCAAAAGTTGACACTTGGCATCTAGACCAGCATAAACAGTAGCAAGGTCAACTAAATTGCAGCACTGGGTCGTAATTAAGCTTGATTTACCAAATACAGGTGAATATACTGCCAAAGCGCATTAATGGCGACTATGCTAGACCTAGACCGACTGGATGTGCACTGTTTGCAAAAATGAAAGAAAGGGGAGAGGGATGAAAAGGGACCTGCAGGATGGATTTCCTGGAGGGGCAGTCCTTTATGTTGTTCTCCTGCTGGCTATTGCTGGGGCCCTTTAAAAAGTGGTGGTACACTCACCAACCGTTTTAGTAAACCAGCATGCAGTATAGTTGCAGTAAAGCTGCAGCAAAGATGAAGTCAAGGTGTGGTATAAGTGTGGTGCAGTATAGATACGGTTGAAATGCAGTGACAGTTTAGTATAACTGCAGTGTAGGGTTGGTATGGGTGCAGTATAAGCTTGGTATAAGTCCTGTATAGGGCCGGTATAGTTGCAGTATGGGTTGTATGCATTTGGTGTCCTGCTCTCAGTGGCTCAGTCTCTCCCTAAAAGCCTTTGGTGATCAGCGGTGGGGAGCAGAGGGTGAGCAGATGCTCCAGCTTCTCTGCAGTAAATGGTGCAGGACCTATGTTGTGAGCGGTGCTGCGCTGCCCTAGGTGTCCTCACTCTCAGAGGAGAAACGCTCCTGCGCACAAGTGGATTACCAGACAAACTATATAATAACACAGGCCTTGCTGCTCTCAAGGATGGGGGAATCCTAATAGTCAAAGATATAAAAAGAAAAGAAGGGGTGCACCAGCCTTGTGCATTATCCTTTGGATATGTATTTATTAAAAGTGATAAAAAGAAAACTACTCACAAACAGTTGTAGAATTCTTGCAATGTGAATAGTCCTCGAGTAGCAGCATTCAGTCTAAAAGGAACAAAACTCTCCAAAGGTCACACTGCTGAGCTCTTAGGAAGAAGCGACGTTCCCTTCGAAACGCGTCAGCTGGCAGTGATTTCCTCTGTGACCTTTGGAGAGTTTTGTTCGTCTTAGACTGAATGCTGCTACTCGATGACTATTCATATTGCAAGAATTCTACAATTGTTTGTGAGTAGTTTTCTTTTTATCACTTTTAATAAATACATATCCAAAGGATAATGCACAAGGCTGGTGTGCCCCTTCTTTTCTTTTTTTTTATATCTTTGTCCTCACTCTCAGGCCCAAGCTCACATGGCAGGTGTATACTCATACTGTGCTCTCTGAGATGCTCCCTTTCTGTTTCTCCTCGGCACCAAGAGAGAGAACTTTCCCAGGCAGTTTAATAAAAATCCAAAGAGTTTATAGGTAACCATTATATGGCTGCCATCCCAAACTACAACTCCAAGGATTCTCAGCGCTCTGCATAGAAGTCTGTGTAGCTTGCTAGACTTCACCTGGCCCCTGCTGGCCAGAGGAGAATTGTGAAGCATAACATCAGTATCTTAGTAGAAAGTGAAAGTAATTTGACTGTAGAAGGGGAAACATCTCTTTCTTCATGTTTCTGTAGTTCAGCAGTTGGCTGCATGTGTAAAAAAGTATACTGCTTCTGTTTAAAATCAAACACCTCCACTGGTACAAATAGATCAGCTTTGCGTTATATACCCACCACCAATAATGCAGGAACTCAACAGACAGAAATGACCTCCCAGACATCTAGTACTGATCCATGACACCAAACTTTTAATGTGGATTAAGGGGGAAGCTCCTCTTTTCGAATAAAGGTACATTTTGCATGTAATTTGGAAATCAAGGTCACAGAGTCTGGAGGAAGAGTGGAGAGGCACAACATCCAAGTTGCATGAGGTCCAGTGTGAAGTTTCCACAGTCAGTGATGATTTGGGGAGCCATGTCATCTGCTGGTGTTGGTCCACTGTGTTTTATCAAGTCCAAAGTCAGCGCAGTCCTCTTGCAGGAAATTCTAGAGCACTTCATTCTTCCCTCTGCTGACAGCTTTAGGGAGATGCTGATTTCATTTTCCAGCAGGACTTGGCACCTGCCCACACTGCTGAAAGTACCAATATCTGGTTTAATGATCATAGTATCACTGTGTTTGATTGGCCAGCAAACTCACATGACCTAAACCCCATAGAGAATCTGTGGGGTATAGATGAGAGACACCAAACAATGCAGATGAGCTGAAGGCCACTTTTAACCACTTCAACCCTGGAAGGATTTACCCCCTTCCTGAGCAGAGCACTTTTAGCGATACGGCACTGCGCTGCTTTAACTGACAATTGCGCGGTCGTGCGTCGTTGCACCCAAGCATATTGACGTCCTATTTTTCCCACAAATAGAGCTTTCTTTTGGTGGTATTTGATCCCCTCTGCGGTTTTTATTTTTTGCGCTAAAAACAAAAAAATACAGACAATTTTGAAAAAAAGCAATATTTTTTACTTTTTGTTATAATAAATATTCCCCCCCCAAAAAAATAATATATATATATATATATATATATATATATATATATATATATATATATATATATATAAAAATTCTCAGTTTAGGCTGATATGTATTCTTCTACATATTTTTGGTAAAAAAATCGCAATAAGCGTATATTGATTGGTTTGCCCATAAGTTATAGCGTCTACAAAATAGGGGATAGATTTATAGCATTTTTATTATTTTTTTTTTATTAGTAATAGCGGAGATCTGCGATTTTTATTGTGACTACGACATTATGGTGGACACATCGGACAATTTTGACACCATTTTGGGACCATTATCATTTATACAGTGATCGCTATAAAAATGCACTGATTACTGTGTAAATGACAATGGCAGGGAAAGGGGTTAAACACTAAGGGATGACCAAGGGGTTAAGTGTGTCCTAGGGAGGAGTTCTAACTGTGGGGGGGGGGGATGGGCTTCCACTGACATGACAGCAATCACTGCTCATGACGACAGGGAGCAGTAGATCCTTGTCATGTCACTAGGCAGAATGGGGAAATGCCTTGTTTACATCGAGTCCGCAGGACCCGCGGTCATGGAGCATGCCACGGGTGCGCACGCGCCCACAATGCCGCAATTTAAAGGGGACGTACCTGTACGCCCATTTGCCCAGCCATGCCATTGTGCCGACATACATCGTCATGCACTGGTCGGCTAGTGGTTAAAGCAACCTGGGCTTTCACAACACCTCAGCAGTGCCGCAGGCTGATCGCCTCCATGCCACGCCACATTGATGCAGTAATTCATGCAAAAGAAGCCCCGATCAAGTAGTGAGTGCATATTATACTGTACATGGACAAACTTTTCAGTAAGCCAATATTTCTGTATTAAAAATCCTTTTTTTATTGGTCTTATGTAATACTCTACTTTTCTGATATACAAAATTTTGGGGTTTCACTAGCTGTAAGCCATAATCATCAAAATTAAAGAAAGAAATGCTTGAAATATATCACTCTCTGTAATGAATCTATAAAATATATGAGTTTCACCTTTTGAATTTAAATACTGAAATAAATTAACTTTCTGATGATATTCTAATTTCTTGAGATGCACATGTATACTGTATGTTCAGTCTCATAAGGGCATACAGGATTTTTATACAGCATGCAGTTACATAATTTTTCAGGTGGAAAAGGGACACATGATCATCTAGTTCAACCAACTGGAAATAATATGAAAAACTTGCTCACGCAGAATTCTAAACCCACAGTAAATCCAAAGGGAGGCAACATATCTGACCAATAAAATGTATCATTTCTATTTTTATTTTCCTGCTAAACACATCCCCACATTTTTTAACAATATACTATGCCCTAACCATTCTTTTTGCAACCCATGCAATTATTTGAATGTACAAACTTGTAGAAGATATTTTTTGCCATCAGTAACTAAAGCGATCAGCCTGTTCTTTAAAAGCAAAAATTTTAATTGTTATGATTACAGAAATTGTATTTGTTTTCTGCATGCATAGCTCATGGTATTCAGCCTCATTAGTGTCTAGCAATTACACCTACTCATACTTGGCTTAGTCACTAATTCTAGTGACTATACAGTACTTGACATTTCTAAGCAGTGCAAATTTATAAAACATTTACCAAGCAGTAATAAAATACGGTTCAGCCAAAATGAAGGTTTAAAATGCATACAGAGAATACATCCTACATAACCAGCCGTACCTGTTAGGCACAAGACAATCCACTGCTTAACTTCTCGCCGCCCGCCCACATACATGTACGTCAGCAGGGACTTCCAGCAAGGCAGAAAATGTGTCCATGAGCCGCACATCACTGAGCAATGTAAGAGAATGAGTGGCAGCTTTAACCTTGGCTCTGGATAGTCCATGCTCCCAGAGGAGAGAAGAGGAGAGGGGAAGGGAGGAGAGGAGAGGAGAGGGGAGGAGAGGGGAGGAGAGGGGAGGGGAGGAGAGGAGAGGAGAGGAGAGGGGAGGAGAGGAGAGGGGAGGAGAGGAGAGGAGAGGAGAGGGGAGGAGAGGGGAGGAGAGGGGAGGAGAGGAGAGGAGAGTGGAGGGGAGGGGAGGAGATGAGAGGAGAGGAGAGGGGAGGGGAGGAGAGGAGAGGAGAGGATAGGAGAGGAGAGGGGGGAGAGGATAAGGAAGGAGAGGGCAGGAGAGCAGAGCAGAGGAGAGGAGAGGGTAGGGGAGGAGAGGAGAGGAAAGGAGAGGACAGGGAAAGATAAGGGTTTGATCTAGGTCAGTGTCAAGCAGTGTAAGAGAATGAGTGGCAGCCTCAGCCTGGGCTCTGGCTAGTCCATGCTCCCATGGGAGAGAAGAGAAGAGAAGAAGGGAGGAGAGGAGAGGAGAGGGGAGGAGAGGGGAGGAGAGGGGAGGGGAGGTGAGGAGAAGGGAGGAGAGGGGAGGAGAGGGGAGGAGAGGGGAGGAGAGGAGAGGAGAGGGGAGGAGAGGGCAGGAGAGCAGAGGAGAGGAGAGGAGGGGAGAGGAGAGGGGAGGGGAGGGGAGGGGAGGAGAGGAGAGGAGAGGACAGGGGAGGGGAGGAGAGGAGAGGAGAGGGGAGGAGAGGGCAGGAGAGCAGAGGAGAGGAGGGGAGGGGAGGGGAGGAGAGGAGAGGAGAGGAGAGGAGAGGAGGGGAGAGGAGAGTGGAGGGGAGGGGAGGAGATGAGAGGAGAGGAGAGGAGAGGGGAGGAGAGGAGAAGGAAGGAGAGGGCAGGAGAGCAGAGGAGAGGAGGGGAGAGGAGAGGAGAGGGGAGGGGAGGGGAGGAGAGGAGAGGAGAGGAGAGGGTAGGGGAGGAGAGGCGAGGAGAGGAGAGGAAAGGAGAGGACAGGGAAAGATAAGGGTTTGATCTAGGTCAGTGTCAAGTTTAGGTTCAAAGGTCAGGGTCTATGCATTTTGGGTAGGATAAAATTATTTTTTTTAAATAGTATCAGTGTCAGTAAGTTTTAGGATAAAAAAAAATGCACACTGTTATTTCTGGGCCC
>JBBDGP010000403.1:2132500-2160000 GCA_037952835.1 Lithobates septentrionalis
GCCAAGCTGCTACATTATCCTGTTTTTGCGACTGTTTTTAGGACTGCGGCCCCCCCAGCCAGCAACTCCAGCACTCGTGCCACTCTGTGCCCTCACACTCTCTGTGTCTACATTCAGGAGTGTTGGACAGGAGGTGCACCAACCACATTCCCATTGTCACCAGGTATGTGATACCCCCCTACTCTCTCGCACTATAAGGGCTACTTGCTCGCTAGTTGTAAGGGATAATAAGATGTATATCTTGTGTAGATACAAAAGTCCCGGGACACATGAATTCCACTAAAATCGCTTTTATTTCATACCATCTTGCTCCTTACAGTACCAAGCTTGTTTTCTTATAAAGCACTGCGTATCCTGAGTGAGAAGGGGGATTATATCCATGCAGCACATTGTAGAAGCACAGATCAAAAGTAGAGGTGGAGCAATGTGTCCTTGTACCATTGCAAATATAGCACCCGCCTAGCATAGATTGCTAGGCGAATTTAGCTGTGGCTGCTTCTTTAGTCAAGGGGGGGGGGGGGGGTTATTGTTTGTTCTGGCCTGTTCAGGGTCTCACAAGTTTGGCGTTTGATTGCTTCCCCCTGTCGCTGGAAGAAGCTTCCAGAGCTTAGGGCGGGAGATTCAAATCAACCAGCCTGAATGTTTTTAAGGCTCCTACTTATCCCTGGAGTTGAAGTGTCCAGTACTGGGTCTGTATACAGGCATATCCCGCTTTAAGTACACTCACTTTACATGCACTCGCGAGTACGGACATACCCGCAAGTGTATGTAAAGTGGCTCGCAAGCTAAAGCTGCAGCTGAGTAATCCGTGCGCGGGCAGTTCAGATTCCCTGTTACTTGGAAACACGCTCTACTAACTGTGAGTCGGCCATATGCCAAGATAACACTATCTACAGCTGTCACAGTAACTGCCGTGGAATTTATGTGCACAGAAAGACTATACAGTATAGCTATCGGCCAGGAGGATTGAAGCTGAGAGGTGTTACAATCCCCCCCCAGGACTTTATTTCCACTGGTCTGGTCAGCTGTTACAGCCTAGCATCTGTGCCATTCTTCCATGTTGAACTGTACAGTACTATAAAATTCACTTCCTGACCCACCCACTACAGTCCCTGCCCCCCCCCCTACAGCCCCTCACACCCCCACTACAGCCCCTGACACCCCAGAAGTGAAAAAAGGTGTTGCTTCACTTTAAGTACATTTTCCTTTTTACATACATGCTCTGGTCCCATTGTGTACTTAAAAGTGGGGTATGCCTGTAAGTAGCCTATAAGTAGTCTGGGACACTGAAGAGCAGAGCTCCATCTCCCCAGGAGGGTTCCAGAGGAGCAGGGGCAGGTAGAGAGCTACACAAGGTTTAATACTTACTTACTCCTTGCACCAGCAGGCTCCCTTCAAATGTGTCCCCATTTGAATGTGTAATTGGTGCCCTGAACCCCAAGACACTTCAGGCTGCAATCACACAATAACATCATCACATACAATTTAGGGCCAATAATCTGAATTGTACGTGAGGAATGGTGAGGGGCTGTGTTTGTTCTTTCGTTTTCAAGATATCCTGTGTTAGGCATTTATTGCTTTAGTAAGACTATTGTTATACAAGTCTATACCTAACACTGTATTCATTGCCTAAATGTTGTAAGATTCTTTCTTTTAACCGCTTGCCGACCGGCTCAGGCCGATATACATCAGCAGAATGGCACGCCTGCTCAAACTGACGTACCTGTACGTCAGTCTGCAAAAGCAGGATAGCCGAGGGCCGCGGGTGTGTGCCCGCGGGTCCCGCGGACTTGATGTCCGCTGGCGGCCCGTGATCACAGCGAGGAGAGGCAGAACAGGGAACTGCCTATGTAAACAAGGCATTTCCCTATTCTGCCTAGTAACATGACAGAGATCTACTGTTCCCTTTCATTGGGAACATTGATCTCTGTCATGTCAGTGGTAGCCCACCCCCTCTACAGTTAGAAAACGCTGAGGGAACACACTTAACCCCTTGATCGCCCCCTAGTGTTTAACCCCTTCCCTGCTAGTGACATTTATACAGTAATCAGTGGCTGTTTTTAGCTCTGATCGCTGTATAAATGTCAATGGTCCCAAAATAGTCAAAAGTGTCCGATCTGTCCGCCCCAATGTAGCAGTTCCGATAAAAATCACAGATCACGACCATTACTAATAAAAACAAATGTTTTTTAGAAAAATGACATAAATCTATCCTCTATTTTGTAGACGCTATAACTTTTGTGCAAACTAATCCATATACACTTATTGTGATTTTTTTTTACCAACAATATGTAGAAGAATACATATCGGCATAAACTGAGGAAGAAATTAGTTTTTTTATATATTTTTAGGGAATATTATTTATAGCAGAAAGTAAAAAAAATAGGTTTTTTTTTTCAAAATTGTTGGTCTTTTTTTGTTTATAGTGAAAAAAATAAAAACCACAGAGGTGATCAAATACCACCAAAAGAAAAATCTATTTGTGGAAAAAAAAGGACGCAAATTTCATTTGGGTATAGCGTCGCACGACCGCGCAATTGTCAGTTAAAGCAACGCAGTTCCAAAGTGGAAATCCTCTCTATGTGTCCCAAATAAACAAAACAAGGAATTGGTCGCACACTGGAACTCCAAATTATCTCGATGTCATCTTTATGGTCAAAACGGTCAGACAGATACAGGCAATGGTAGACGTTTCACAAGCGATAGGTTGCTTGGGTTGTGAACAAGCAAGCTATCGCTTGTGAAAGGTCTACCATTGCCTGTATCTGTCTGACCCTTTTGACCATAAAGATGACATCGAGATAATTTGGAGTTCCAGTGTGCGACCAATTCCTTGTTTTGTTCATCTTCCACGGTGGTGAGCCGAGGTCTGCACCTGTGATCCATCCTGCACCTGATTTTGCCTGAAGCGGTGTGCTTCTCTTTGTTCTTTGCTATGTGTCCCAAATAGTTGGTTGTGATTTAAGAGATTTGTTTTTTTTATATATTTTTAGGGGATATTTATTATAGCAGAAAGTAAAAAAAAATGTTTGTTTTTTTTTTCAAAATTGTTGGTCTTTTTTTGTTTATAGTGAAAAAAATAAAAACCATAGAGGTGATCAAATACCACCAAAAGAAAAATCTATTTGTGGGAAAAAAAAAGGACTCAAATTTCATAGACCGCGCAATTGTCAGTTAAAGCGACGCATTTCCAAATTGTAAAAAGTGCTCTGGTCAGGAAGGGGGTAAAATCTTCCGGGGCTGAAGTGGTTAAACTCCTAATAAAAGCATTTTGTAATAAGAAAAAATTTAGCTGGATGAAATTCCACTATCCACTTATCACTATCATCTATTCATGGACTTTATATATATCTCAGATCATTATTCAAAATGGCTACATGCAGACGGAATTTAGTGTTAAACGAGCCCTTGCACACTGGGGCGGTGGGGGCGTCGGCGGTACAACAGCGCTATTTTTAGCGCTGCTGTACCGTCGTTCTAGCAGCGGTATTCGGCCGCTAGCGGTGCGGTTTTAACCCCCCCGCTGGCGGCCGAAAAAGGGTTAAATCCCTCGTACAGCGCGGCTATAGCCGCGGTATTACAGCGGTATAGCCGCGCTGTCCCATTGATTTCAATGGGCAGGAGCGGGGAAGGAGCGGTGAATACACCGCTCCTTCCCCGCTCCAAAGAAGCGGTTTGCAGGACTTTTTTCACCGTCCTGTCACCGCAGCGCTTCAGTGTGAAAGCCCTCGGGCTTTCACACTGATCAAACAGCGGCAGCTGTTTAGGGGCGGTTTTCAGGCGGTATTTTTAGCGCAATACCGCCTGAAAACCGCCCCAGTGTGCAAGGGCTCGATGAGGCCTGTGAAAATACACTCCTACTAGTAAGTCCTCTTTTTTTTGGTGACAGATTCCCTTTAAGGAACCCGGGAACATATGTTTCTATTGACAACTATAGAAAAGGTTAGAAAAAAAAGCACCTGATTGATTATGAGACTGCATGGGCTGTCTGGCTCTTGGGATTTGTCTGTTTCAAATATAAAATGATGCGTGGTGGCAGCTACCAACCTAAGATAACAGTCCCCACTTTTTTGCTTAGAACGTTTGGAATACAAATTATGTTCCCTTGTTGCTTTTTTTTTATGTGTAGTTTAGACTTGCACACGAATTTCTGTAGCAATTGTTTATTGAGGCATTGCAAAGGCTGCCCAACCACAAAACACTGGCAGGTCTGGAAAAAACAAGACTTTTTTTTTTGCTGAGATATCTCACTTAATCAAAACAACATTATGCCAAGAGCCCTTTTGAGGATACGCAAAACATATCTTGTACGCTGCCATACTTATAAATAGCCCGAGCTTTCTATGGAAGAAGTTAAAAACACACAATTCACATCTTGCTTCTTGCTTTGAAGAATGTGTGTCACACGCCTTGTCTTACTTTACACCCTTTTCCCTATTCATTGTAGAGGCAAACAATGCCATCTTCCCTTAAGGAAATCGGCAATAAAACCTCAAGCAGGATTTCCTATTCATAATTTTTCCCATTCATGCCCTAATAAGAGCACAAAACACTTTTGGCTTTTTCTAGCTTATTAATTTGATCTCTTTGCATACATGTTTTTTTTTTTTTTTTTACTGTACTTAAATCTGGCATACAGTTTTTATATAGTCTTCAAATAAATCCTATTCCTAAATCGTTCTTCCACCTTTTGGAACACTCCGACAACGGATATAAATACGACAATGCAAAAAATGCCATGTAGATTTATTAAAGACCCCATTTGGTTTTATTTAGCTTATCACATTTTTAATTAATGGATTTTCCCCCTTTTTTATTTTTATGATGGCCATGATCTCATTGCTTTAAAATATCGATAAACGTAGGCACACCTGCTCTATAAAACACACTTTTATGTGTAGCAGGCTGTTCACAGTTTTATAAGCCATTCTGTCACCCATTGTTTCAGGGTGACACCTAGGTGTGTTGGAGCCTCGTTCAGTCAACGGAGGGAAAAATTGGCAACTTTTTCCGTGGACCTCTTTGCACAATTTGAAGAGAAGAATAAAATCTGTAGAATTCCTGATGATGTCACCACATCTATAAATGCATTTAATAGCAAAATCTGTTTGCTGCTCAGAAAAAAAAAATAAAAAAAAGTTATTGGGTTTGCATTCTGCAGTGGGTTTCTGGAGTTGTGTAACTCTAATGCCCCGTACACACGGTCGGACATTGATCAGACATTCCGACAACAAAATTATTAACTTGGGTCGTGAATTACTCCAATATTCAAAAGTATTGGGACACCGTGGCGCTTGTGAAACGTGAAATATCTTATTGTGACACCCTATTAACAAACTCACTATAAGTTAAATACAAATGTCTTTGAAAACGTCCTATGACGAAACGCGTAAGGCGGAGTCACGCTCACACGTCATACCCGGAAGTGCTGGCTGGAACGCACGGTGGGACGCACGCCCGCAGTTCGCTGCCGGTTCCAACCCTGCACATAGCGGTGCTTGTTTAAACTTTACTTCTGTTTTTGGCTTGTAAACCTGTGGACATTTTTTACTGGGACTCTCTTTTAAGGCTTATGTGCAATAAATTTACAAAACGTACTTCACGAAGGAGGCCCCCTTGTGTTTCTTTTTCTCCGTTATACTGGAGAGTTTAAGGTGGCAAACCGTTGGAATAGCATGATCGTATTAGAGCACATCTTTTCCCTGGAGTAGCTGTGAGGACCGTACGCAGTAGAGGAATGGAAGCATACTAGGAGTGAACATCACCTGTCCTGAGACACCCACTCAGTCGCTCGGTACCCCTGTAGGGGTGATCATTTCTGGTGAGTGGGGTATCATTGGGGGGTGAGCACCTCAAAGTCACCATCTTGATTGAAAGGCACAGAAGTCACTGTGGTGTGTCCCCAAGGATGAAATAAACAGCATTTATACTTGAACTTTGTCTTCTCCACCTGGTTATAAATATACAACCCTTTGCTTGGACTATTTTACCCAACCCCTTTTTAGAAGCTAATGATTGCTTGTCATGCACTTATGAAATCGGAATTCATGGCTGATGTATGCTTTTATATATTTGTATTTAACTTATAGTGAGTTTGTTAATAGGGTGTCACAATAAGATATTTCACGTTTCACAAGCGCCACGGTGTCCCAATACTTTTGAATATTAGAGTAATGCCGCGTACACACGGTCGGACTTTTCACCTGCAAAAGTCCGACCACGCCACCTAAAACGTCACAGTCCCAGCATGCCCAGGGCCTGTGACATCATATGGGGGCGGGGTCTCCGCCTATATAAGTCACAACGCAGCCCTCGGAGACCAGTCCAGCCGGAGAGAGCGTCGTGTCAACATCTGGGGGAAGAGAAGAGAAGAGAAGACAAGAAGCCCAGCAGCTCAGAAGTCCGGACCTCTGCTGGCAAGAGAGCTACCTGAACACAGCAGAGGAGCCGGCCGAAGAACTGGAACACCGGGAGAAGAGAGCGGAGAAGAACCAACCGGACGCCGGGAGAAGATGAAGCGGAGGGACCCCCGAAGACGGAAGAAGACCCCCCCCGGAGCAGTTTAATAAATTATTTTAAAAACCTGTGTTGTGTTTTATTATTAACACTTTTTACCTAGGTGAATGGGTAGGGGTACCATGTACCCCATATTCATTCACATAGGGTGGGGGGGCCGGGATCTGGGGGCCCTCTTATTATAGGGGGCTCCCGGATTCCGATAAGCCCCCCGCCCGCAGACCCCGACAACCAACGGCCAGGGTTGTCGGGAAGAGGCCCTTGTCCTCATCAACATGGGGACAAGGTGCTTTGTGGTGGGGGGGCACCGTAAGGCGCCCCCTCCCCCAAAGCACCCCCCCATGTTGAGGGCATGCGGCCTGGTACGGTTCAGGAGGGGGGGGGGGGCGCTCGCTCGTCCCCACCCCCTTTCCTGACCGGCCGGGCTGCGTGCTCGGATCGGGGTCTGGTATGGATTTTGGGGGGGACCCCCACGCCGGTTTTTCGGCGTAGGGGGTTCCCCTTAAAGTTCCATACCAGACCTAAGGGCCTGCGACGGGGCTCGCAAGGTTTCAATCTCGCCAAAAAAAGCGGCGAGATTGAATTCCTTTTCTAGTCCCGTCGTACCCGAGTCACGTTCAAAATGAACGGACTTGTCCGTGTGTGGGAAAGTCCGTTCATTCTGAAAGTCCGGCGGAAGTCCGTCGGGAAGACCGGATTCCGGAAAGTCCGGCCGTGTGTAGGCAAGTCCGGCCGTTCAGAAAGTCCGGCGGTAGTCCGCCGGAAGTCTGGCGGCAAGTACGTCGGACCTAGCTTTCTAGAAAGTCCGACCGTGTGTACGCGGCATAATTCACGACCCAAGTTAATAATTTGTATATACACATGGTAATGGCAACACGGATACTACAGTAGCATTACATGCACATATAAATAATTATTTTTCAACACATATTCCACATCACCCTTGGCGCCATCTTGTCCCAAAACTTTTGAGTTTTGAGGAAACATAATTCTTTTTACTTTTTATTCTTTCTATTTAATCACAGAGTTCACTTTTATCTTTTCACTTTCTAAATCTGACATACGCATTTACCCCACTGGGGGGATCTGATTTATCTATTAGTGTCTCATTTACTGATGTTACTGTTTTTTTGGTTATTTCTGAATAATTTGTGTAGATTGCACTATGGACACCTAATTTTATTACCAGGATTCACTTACCACACCAGTTTATAGCACCTATTTAATTAGAGGGCAGCGCCGTCTTTATTCTCATATTATTCACTTATTCAATAATTGGACCCTTTGGGGTACCAATCAGGGATAGGCAGCAGCTCTCACACTGTCCTGAGCGCGGACCTATCTACCTATATTCCGACAACAAAATCCATGGATTTTTTCCGATGTTGGCTCAAACTTATCTTGCATACACACGGTCACACAAAGTTGTCGGAAAATCTGATCGTTCTGAAAGTGGTGACATAAAACACGTACGTTGGGTCTATAAACGGGGCCGTAGCCAATAGCTTTTGTCTCTTAATTTATTCTGAGCATGCGTGGCACTTTGTGCGTCGGATTTGTGTACACACGATCGGAAATTCCGACAACGGATTTTGTTGTCGGAAAATTTAATAGCCTGCTCTCAAACTTTGTGTGTCAGAAATTCCGATGGAAAATGTGTGATGGAGCCTACACACGGTCGGATTTTCAGACAACAAGGTCCTATCACACATTTTCCGTCGGAAAATCTGACTGTGTAAACAGGGCATAAATATGGTGAAAAAAACCATAGAGTAGACTTCTGTAATTGACTCGACTGTTCCGGTTAGTTTGTTTATCTAATGATTTTTAAATATTCTGAAGCATCTCTTGTGGTGTTTTACACTGTCACAAACCTGTCATTTCACTGATTTAATAGCAGGAGTGAGACAAAATTGTCTAAATTAAATGAAGCATTGAACATGATTATCTAACGAGCAGTTGTGAATTAAAGGAAAAAACTTGAACATGTAGTCTAAAACAATCCTCTGAAACTGACAAAAAAAATGCAAATTAAATTGAGCTTGCATTAAAAATATGAAAGTATTTGACTCCAAGGCAGTGGTCCCCACTGCAGTTGATAGCTATGTAAATAATGTTAGTTATTTATGTATATATTTTATATTGCGTATATCCCTGTTGCACAGTTCACTTATGTACCTAGATGGAAATGAGAAAAAGTTGTTTCCTTTAACAGATCTTGATCTTGGTTGCTCAATGATGTAACATGTGTAGCATGTGGAAATCCTCTCTATGCGTCCCAAATAAACAAAACAAGGAATTGGTCGCACACTGGAACTCCAAATTATCTCAATGTCACCTTTATGGTCAAAAGAGTCAGACAGATACAGGCAAAGGTAAACGTTTCACAAGCGATAACTTGCTTGGGTTGTGAACAAGCTATCGCTTGTGAAAGGTCTACCATTGCCTGTATCTGTCTGACCCTTTTGACCATAAAGATGACATCGAGATAATTTGGAGCTCCAGTGTGCGAACAATTCCTTGTTTTGTTCGTCTTCCATGGTGGTGAGTCGAGGTCTGCACCTGTGATCCATCCTGCACCTGATTTTGCCGAATTGGGTTTGGGAAGAATGCACGTTTAACCTTAACCTCATCCCTAATGATGGTGGGTACTTAGTTTGTGAATATTGCTTGACAGAACAATACTCATCCAATTAGCACCAGTTCTCTTAAATCACAACCAACTATTTGGGACACATAGCAAAGAACAAAGAGAAGCACACCGCTCCAGGCAAAATCAGGTGCAGGATGGATCACAGGTGCAGACCTCGGGCTTCTCTTTGTTCTTTGCTATGTGTCCCAAATAGTTGGTTGTGATTTAAGAGAACTGGTGCTAATTGGATGAGTATTGTTCTGTCAAGCAATATTCACAAACTAAGTACCCACCATCATTAGGGATGAGGTTAAAGTTAAATGTGCATTCTTCCCAGACCCAATTTGTCCGCTGTTTGATGAGTGGGTGATCAAACTGGCCATATTTGACTTCAGTCAGTATCCCCATCTGCTTTGTTTATGTAGCACCCTTGTCTTAAACAATCACTACCAATTAATTTAGCTTTGCTGGTTTGTAATTAACCTGGTTGATTTGTAGTCATTGTGATCATTTGGGTTTTCTCCTATGCTCAGTATAGATGTACTGTAGTTCCTCCCGTTTGCTAGTAGGTGTCACTGGGACCTTTGGCATTAGTATGATGAGCTGCAGTAAAACTGAGTTATAAATATGCATACTTCTCTCAACCAATCAGTAGGAGTTTCATGGCCACTGAGCATGCTGGTAGAAAGTATAAATATTTGGGGAGGTCAAGTGATCAAGGTTTTCCAACCCAGGCCTTGATCTGGTGTGAATGTTGCGGAACTTCTGTTTTGGGTAGGCTAGAAGCCTAATGCCGCGTACACATGAGCGGACTTTACGGCAGACTTTGCTCGGCGGACTTTTCGACGGACTTTACGACGGACTTTCTGAATGAACGGACTTGCCTACACACAATCAACCAAAGTCCGTCGAAATTCGTACGCGATGACGTATGACCGGACTAAAACAAGGAAGTTCATAGCCAGTAGCCAATAGCTGCCCTAGCGTGGCTTTTTGTCCGTCGAACTAGCATACAGACGAGCGGACTTTTCGACCGGACTCGAGTCCGTCGGATAGATTTGAAACATGTTTCAAATCTAAGTCCGTCCAACTTTTGAGAAAACAAAGTCCGCTGGAGCCCACACACGATCGAATTGTCCGACGAAATCCCGTCCGCCGGGCAAAGTCTGCCGTAAAGTCCGCTCGTGTGTATGCGGCATTAGGCCTAGCCATGAGCTTAAAGTGGTTGTAAACCGCTAGGTGCCTTTTTTTTCTGACCTGCAAGGTAAAGCCATGATGTGCTAGTATACATCACATGCTAGCACATTATGTGTAAGAAAACACAGCATCGCTGGAGGCCCCTTCCAGCTTTACCCGTCTTCATTCCGGGTCCGTGGACACTGGCTGTGTAACTAGCCAGAGCCACAATGACATTACTCCCGCACATGCGCGGGGGAGCCACCGTTTACAGCACAGGATTCTGAAGGAGCAGGCTGGGCGGCCATTCCTTCAGAGCCCATGCACAGATGGAGTCATTGGCTGCATATATATATATATATATATATATATATATATATATATATATATATAAATATATATAGCAAACATCTCCTAAATGGTGCACGTTTAGCAGATATTTACAGTACCTATAGGAAAGCCTATTATAGGCTTACCTATAGGTACAAGTCAAAGATTGAACTTTACAACCACTCTCTGCCAGAGAGAGCCTGCCTGCTGCCTGGAGGCACGAAGGAAAGGATGGAGGCCTGAGATGAAGTACCAGAAGCTACTCTACCATAGACCAGAGAACTGTGGAGAACCTGGGAAACCAACGAGACGGCCTTATCCAGAGAATTCCGGCACTTTCTTGATGTTGGTTACAGTTAAAGGCTCTTTTCTGTACTGCTGTCTACCTTTTTATTTTAGTCTAATGCTGCGTACACATGGCCGGACTTTCCGGCAGAAAAAGTCCGATGGGAGCTTTTGGTCGGACATTCCGACCGTGTGTATGCCCCTTCGGACTTTTTCTGTCGGCATTTCTGACGGACTCAGATATAGAACATGTTCTAAATCTTTCCGTCGGAAATGCAGACGGAGTTTAGCCCGTTCACAAGTCCGCTTGTGTGTACGTGGCATTAGGAATCTGCTAGTCTCCTGCTTTATATGACTTGGGGTGTCATATGCCCTACCCCTCTTCGCCTGAATCGTTTGTTGTCACGAGTAATTAACTCACTTACGTTCAGCATAAAAGTGACTGGCACCCATTTTTCTACACTGTTCACCACCCACCATGCCGGGCAACCTGCACCCTTAGGTGAAATGTCATCCCACCCTGTCTCTGGGGGTTGCCACCCTGCCCCTGGTGGTCAAGGGGTGCTACATTTACAGAGAAGCCAGCAGGGATCTGTCATTTGCATTAGAAATACCTTTGTTATTTGGTTGGTTGTTGTAGCAGTGGGTCATTGTGATTGACAAGGATCTACATAACTGGATGATGTGATTGATATTGGATTTATAATGTATGTTTATTTTTTCAGTAAAATACTTCTATTCATGGTGTGGTTGTTTGTCTTACCTTATCAATTTTTGTAATACTCATTCAAATGGGAAATGGATATCTGTGGGCCTCCTTGTTTTAAAGGGGCTTCCAGATTCTTTTAAATCCACATGAAGGCATGTGTCCTGGTATGGTTCAGAAATGGAGTCAAAAATGTTTAGGATCCCCCTATCCAGGCATGCAGCCTGACTGGCCAGAAGAGAGGGACAACAAGCATGTGCTAATGAACCATACCAGGCCACACGCCTTCAACATTGGGAGGAAACCTCACAAGAAGGGTGGCAAATGCTCGCCCTCATTGCAAAGCACCTTGTTTTGATATTGAGAAGACAAGGACCTTATTCCCACATCATAAATAGATGTTGAGGGTCTTTGGGTGTAACTTTTTGTAATCTGGAAGCCCCCTTTAGAACAAGGGGGCTTCCAGATATCTGGAATACTTCTACGTAAAAATGGGAATGAGTACAGGGTATGAAGTACCCCTTGATACTTATTCACAAACAAAACAACGAAAAAGCTAATTAAATCAACCACAATGTGAAGAAAGTAAAAAACACTGTCTTACAATGTAATTCCACGTCAATTACATTGTCCAGCAATGTAGATTCTTGGCATTCACAATGAACACTACCAAGATGACCCCGTGAACGACAATGTTGCCCAGCAGCTACCTGCTGCTACCACTACAAATTTCAGATCTCCACCAGCTTTCGTATGTTCACAATTCAGTGGGAGTTCTGGGTTGTGCCACTGACCTTTTTGTCTTAAAGGTACAGTACACTTTTGTGGTAAAGCAAGATTCCTTAAAAAAGAAACCCTATTCAGCTATTCAGCTTGGGTGGTCAGGAACTGTTGGGGTGGTGATAGTGTGCCCCCCATCATCCCCTTCAGGAGTGTTGGACAGGAGGTGCAGTGGGAGCCCCCTCATCTACTCTGTCTCCGCCAGGTATGTGATAACTGGGTTGTGTGGTTAAAGTGTACATAAAGCCAACTTTTTTCATAGTTTTTTAGTATTGGGTAAAGTAGGGGAGGGACTGTTTGTCCAAATTTTGATTGTTGTTTGTGTCCTTGCTGGGAAAATGTACACCTCTATTTTTCCAGAAACAGAGACAAAAAAAAAAAAAGGGGGAGATCCAAAAATGTTGACTTGTAACCAAAGCACATAAAATGAAGAAAATTTTGTAATGAGAGACTTCCCCTCATTTCCTGTTGCATTTTATGATTGGGAAGTGAAATTAAAGTGAAACGTCCCCAGTGGGACAACATAAAAAAAAATACACTGAAAGGCATTTTAACCCTTCTCCACCCCTGTCTAAAACAAGAAAAAGGAAATGTTTTGGCTTTAGAAACACTTTAAATATAAAACCAGTATGAAGCCTGGGAATTGTACAACAACTGGCAATGAAAGCCTTGAAATAAAAGTAATACTTATTCCTATGGAAAATGGTATTGTACTGATTATGGGCCACTAGCTGCCCAAAGAAAAAAAAAAGTAACTATTAACGTCTAATATTCTATTATTGCTTTCTGGCAGGGAATTATTTCTCAGTTTACAATTTGTAATTGAATTTACAGATAGTGTCCATATGAAAATGTCATTTGTAGTGTAACTGCTATTGCTTAAAGCATATTTTCACAGCTGCAGTGTGCAGACATAATGTAACAGCTTGTGACAAATGTGATCTGTAATGTACTTGTTAGCAGATAGAACCATTAAAATGTCTAAAGGTTAGCACTGGAGCCTATGTCTGTGCAATACAAAGAGATCTGTTTGCTGTTTGAGTCTTATAATGCTGCATATTGTATATATACCAGAGTGGGATTACATTTCATACTTGAGTTAGTGGTGGAATTATCGGATCATGGGAATGATCAGTGCATAAATATGAATGCTCAGACAGGCCAAGCATACATGTTTATACACTGTGCAGATACAATCATCCATCAGTGGTGTATTATTGGGAGCATAGTAACAATTGACCAGGAAAATCAAACCTAGCCCTTCAATGTTTCTCAGAATATTGGATAAAAAAGCATGTGTCTGCACAGGTTATACTGTAGGTATATACTTATGACATGTGTAAAGTATGTTTGGTGTTGGGGTAGATGGCGCTGCCCTCCAATCAGATAATAATGTGGGTAGAGATGTATTTATGTCCTACTATAGTTTAACTTGTGATACTGTGATTATTAGTTAGAATACACTCCCTATTGGGTGATTTAAAATCCTCTCCCTATTGGGTAATTATAGCCAAAGTGATAGTGAATCCTCCAAAGTGGTAAAATTGTATTTGATAATTTTGTCCCTTTGAACCCATTGCTTTATGCCACCTATGAAGAGCAAATCACAATTGGCAAAGAGGGCCTATACCTGGCCCCGAGGAGATTCTCCATCTTCCTTCCTGTTTTTCAGATATTCCTGCTTCCAGTACTTTACAATTTGCAATTTATTTATTATATGCATTTTTACTGGGTAGTATCTGGATTGCAAAAGGCAAGTGGTCTCGCAGGGAGCAAGTCACTAAAGTGGCCACAAGGGACGCAGTAAGGTAGTGGGGCACACAAGAATGCAGTACCTTAATATACCACTAGAGGCCGCATGTATGGCACATTGAGGGAATTTTCTCCCAGACCAAGCCCTCAGTACACCACGCCCAGTGAGGGAGTAACCTGCGGAACACTTGCTATAAAAGACATGTAGCATAATGAGATGACACAGCCTCAGAAGAAGTCACATGACGAAACTTACGTAAGTTAAACTATAGTAGGACATAAATACATCTCTACCCACATTATTATCTAATTGGAGGGCAGTGCCATCTACCCCAACACCTAACATACTTTACACAATCTAGATCCCTCTTACCAGGGATCTCCAGGAGAGGCAGCAGCCCAGGAATATTTCCTAAGCGTGGATTTAACAATCGTATATAATATACTTATACTGAAAACCTAAAACTTAATTTTTCTTGTTCAATAATTTTTAATGCGATTAAGAGAAGTTTTACAAACAAACAAAGAGCAAGTAAATTCAAAGTTTACATACATATGGCATATAGCGTTGCAAACTTCGTAACCTGTAGCCATACGTAGTGTAGTACTAACTCACGGTGGAGCTGCTGGTTTAAGCGGGTCTGTTACCTTCACTCTGCTTCCCTCTGTTTCACCGGCACCAGGTCTAGGGTTCCGTTGAGTTTACCTCTGGACAACACATGCACCAACACTGGAATACGTTTTCAATGCTTTATTAAACAAACAACTTAGGAAGTAGCAGGAAAGAGGTAGAAAGGAAACTCACAGAAGAAACTCAAATATTCTCTGAAAGGGTTGTCTTGGCAAAAGGTCTTGGTATAATTCAAATACTATTTGAAAAGCACTCCCCTTATGGGACACACTCCTTGCTCGTCTGGATAGGCCTCTCTCACCGGTCTAGCAGCCAGTACGCAGCACGAATCAAAGTCTCTGCCACAGACTTGTTTGGGAATAAAATCCGTACAATCCTCTGCCACAGGATGTATAGGTTTGCTGTAGTGAATGTCAGTCACAGTGCCTGAACCTTTAAGCCAACCCGGCAACACTATGCTGTATAGTTACTTTTGGATACATCCTCCAATCGAGTCACCAGGCCCCTCTACAGACCAGCACGCTGCGTGATCTCTCCAAGACGGGTCCTCCCCTGGGATCTCCTCGGTTGTCCAGCTTCGTCACACAGGACCGACAGCTCAGGACCATTCCTCGGCCACGGTGGTAGGCTCCAGACAAGCCTCTGGACCCACCCCTGCGCCGCTGTATCGTTGGCCTCCCGATCGGAGGACCAAGAGGTAGCTCCTTAATGCATACCTGTCGGCCAGGAGGGCCAGCAGGTGGCTGTAAAACGAACCCCAAAATATGGGTCTGTCCCATAAATACCCTCGCCCAGAATGCAACTCGGAGCACCACCCCCACCGAGCGTGCCTCCGGGACAGAGGAGCATCCATACGCTTCAACACCTTGCCTTTCCAACCCTGACCAGTGGTAACAGCGACACCCACCGGTCAGCACGGAAACACCCACAATGTCAGCCAAGCTGGAACATAGGCGAACTTTTAACCTTCCTAACAAACAATTTACTAAATTTACCTAACATGCGGTAGATTGCAAATCTATCAGCGCTACATAGCATAGGATAACAAATCATTTATACCAGAACAATATTGAAGATTGATGAATAAGCATAGTGGGAATGGTGTACGGTCCAGTAGGGGTCAAACTGCACATGTACTTGGAAATACCCAAAGAGAAGAATAGGAAAGAAACAGAAAGGAGAAAGTGGAGCAGCAGGAGAAAGGTTAAAGAAGAGGGGGGGCTAACTAGGGGGAGTCCACAGTCCATATTCCCATTGCACACATTTCTGGAATAAGCTCTAATTCCGCGTACACACGTTCGCACAGTCCGACAACAAAATCTATGTTTTTTTTTCTGACGGATGTTGGCTCAAACTTGTCTTGCATACACACGGTCACACAAAGTTGGTCGGAAATTCCAAACGTCAAGAACGCGGTTACGTACAACACGTACGACGAGCTGAGGAAAATGAAGTTAGCCAGTGTGGCTCTTCTGCTTGATTCCGAGCATGTGTGGAACTTTGTGCGCCGGAATTGTCTACACACGATTGGAATTTACGACAACAGATTTTGTTGTCGGAAAATTTGAGAACCAGCTCTCAAATTTTGTGTGACGGAAATTCCGATGGAGCCTACACACGGTCGTAATTTCCGCCAAAAAGCTCCCATCGAACATTTTCCGTCGGAAAACCTGACCGTGTGTACAGGGCATTAGAGTATTGGGTGCTGTAGCGGCAGCAAACTGGATACTGGAACCTATGCGATACATATGAGGAAGGGGGATTGGGGACTTTAAATGAAGCGGTGACCTGGTAAGGTCATATGCTTCCATCCCTATCTATTATAGAGGGGGGATAAAACAGGTGGGACTTTAAATGAAGCATGCAGTTAAATAAAAAAGTCAAAGTTTATTGTATAGCAGTATTTTACAAGATAAAATTGTTAGAGCATGTTAGTGATAGCAATGGTTCAAATCCCGGTACAGTTAATATATGTACAATCATATGAAACCTTGGTGCTACTGAACAATGGAGGGAGGGGTGGGTAGGTAACCCACCACCCTCTCTGTAGGGCATCACAATTAATAAACATAATAATTGGGTACAAATTTACATAAAATGTGATCTTAAACCATATGATCAACAAAGGTAGATAACCAAAAAAGGGTGATTCACATGTAATAAAAGGTGGAAACACGGCAGGAGGAAAGCTTGACGCACTTCGTAAATTAATTCACTCTTCAGGAGCAGGCACATGAAATAGATCTGTAATGATATAAGTAACTTGCTATAAGGTCTGGCAGTTGTCCTAAGCAGTTGGGTATATTTTGGGGATATAGACTAACTTAATACTTACAAAAACAACTGTGTATTCAGAGAGGGACACTATGGCCCGGAAACCCCCAGAGAGGGGGACCATCTTTTCCGGGAACTGTGGTAGTGTGAATCGCACAGTGGTCCAGTACAGGGCTGTGTCCCAGGTATGGCTTCCAAGGAAAAGGGGGCGATACAAACGGTCCAAACTGTTTTCTATTCAAAGAACGGTGTAGTGCAATGTTTTGGAGCCACGCATGACCATGACGTGCCTGACTAAGGGGTCCTGTGTGGCTCTGAAACGTTGCAATACACCGTTTTGTGATGTGATCATTCTTTGAATAAAAAAACGTTTGGATGAAATTGATGATCCTTGATGTGCTGGCGAATATCTACATATTGACCAGGGGGAGTGTCACCAAGCTGGGATGTATGTGTGTTGTACAGAATATTGTCATAAATCCAATAACTGGGATTAAAATCATGCAGAAGTAAATTAGAGACCCACGGGTCCCAGACTTTGCAGAATTTGGGCATGTTGCCCTGAAGTCTACCAGTAAGCTTCTCACTGAGGCGGACCCAGTGTATTCAGGTTTTGACCTTGGAGGCAGATAAGTCTGTCCAGAGCCATGCTTTGTAATCACCTGCTTCCTTGCCTGCAAGGATATAAGTCATGGGAGTGACCTGAGATTTAGTCAGTCCCTCCAGTTTTTCGGTTGAGGAGGACCTCCAGTGGGTTCAGCGATGCTGTTTGGTGAAAGAAAGTTTGAATCATATCATATACTTGTTGCCAAAGTTGCTGCACCACAGGGCAGGTCCACCAGGTATGGATGAAAGGACCCATCTCCGAGCAACCATGAAAGCATGGAAGTTTTACAATTAATGTGGGCTAACCTAGTGGAAACCAGTAAAGCCCTGGGAGTTGTACTTCATAATTGGTTTACATCGCCATACCATTGCCAGAACAAGATTTAGTGGTGGACCAGATTTGATCCCAGTGTACAGGGTCAAGGTGCAATTGAAGGTCTCCCTCCCACTTTCTGATAAAGTTTAAGGGCATCGTCAGTTGCTTAGAGGTTAGGATTCCACAAAGCCAGGCCAGCTGAATGATGGTAATTTTTACATTTGGACTAAAAGGGTTTTAAAGTTTAGGGGGTTCCCCCTAGGTGCAGAGCCGACATCATGTAATGCTTGACCTGCATATAGCGAAAGAGTTCAGCTGGAGGTAAAAAATAGGACCTTTGGAAGTCCATGAAAGATATGAACCCTCTGGGATTCAGTAAAACATGAAGACGAGATAAAACTATTTTGTTATGTTAGGCAACTCAAAAAGGAGGACTACTGAGTGTGAACATTCAGATATGACTTATAGGTCAGGATAGAGAGGAACTTGTGGTTCTTGAAGTGTAGCATAGAGCATAAACTTTATTGCATCAACTTTTAATGAGTCACAGATCATGGCCCCTGGAATCGTTGATATGCTCTACACTTCAAGATCAACAAGTGCCTCTAAGTCGTGTCTCTGCTGTTCAGAAGTTCCTCCAGGCTATTTTTCCCCTTGACCTGAGTGCAGTGACCAATACTGCATTGTCAACACTCATTTAAATTAGTAGGAATGAATAGAAAGAATGGCTTGATTAATTGTTAGGTGACCTAGGCAAAAGTGGTAGGCAAACTTTTGGTTCAACGGTTGTCATTAAAGGTATTGGTGGTCATTGCAAAACAACATTTAATGTGGGCTACAGCCTGTCACCTCTTCCTTTACGTTGGTTTTCATACTAATCAGAGCTATAGAACCTTTATTATTTACTTTAAAAAAAGAATTATTACAATTCAATTGCATTGAGAAAATGTTACCGAAAAAGTAAAATAATCCAAAGAGTGTAATGCCATGTACACGCGGGTGGACTTTTTGGCATCAAAGGTCCGACGGTCTTTCCGACAGACTTTTGACGGACTTCCGAAGGACTTTAGAATGAACGGACTTGCCTACACATGATCACACCAAAGTCCGACGGATTCGTACGTGATGACGTACGACCGGACTAAAATAAGGAAGTTGATAGCCAGTAGCCAATAGCTGCCCTAGCGTCGGTTTTCGTCCGTCGGACTAGCATACAGACGAGCGTATTTTTCGACCGGACTCGAGTCCATCGGAAAGATTTGAAACATGTTCCAAATCTAAAGTCCATCTGATTTTCGACTGAAAAAGTCCACTGCAGGTCCGATGAAGCCCACACACGGTCGGATTGTCCGACGGATTCGCCCCGTCGGACCAGTCCAGTCGAAAAGTCTGCCCGTGTGTACACGGCATTAGTTTGTTTGACAGGTTGTTAGAGAATGTGTTGTCAGTGTGTCATGACTGGCTATTTCAAATACCCACCAACGCTAAAGGGATCTGGACTCTGGAGTAAATTACAGGTCTAACTAATGGTCCAATAGAAAAACATGTTATCCATACTTTGGAACCCTCTGCTAATGAGTCTATATAATGAGCACCACTTCTCTCCTTTACTGCTATCATTTACATAGCTTCAAAATAATAGAAAAATGCTGCTAACAAACTCTTGCTGTCTATTAGTGTATATGAAAGGGATATCTAGGCGGGCCTCAGGCAAAGTACCCACTCAGGAGAAAACACACACCCGGCCTTCAGCAGTGTATAAAACTTTATGGTGATCGTTCAGAGTTATAGCAATCCTAATCAGATAAAGTTGTGGCACACTGGTCAAAATAACAGTTTTAATACAACTTCTGTATTGCAATTTCATGGAAAGGTTATCAGAGGACAGCTTCTGCTGGAGGGGAGGGGGCTCCTTGTACAACTGCTCACTGCAAGCGATACTGTGAATGCTCTTCCAGCACCAGACAGTGTCCTCTAAACCATCCCTACTTACAAGGAACCTTTCCCTACATTAGGCTCTGTCCCTAACTTTCCACTCACTCAAAGCGAGCCCAAGCAATGTGGGATCCCCTATTTAAAGGCTCCCACATTAAAATGGCTGCCTGAACTCTCGCAAGAGTTTGGCATCAAATCAGCTACCTACCAAGAGAAAACTTACAGAATCCATAAGAGTTCAGTTTCCTTTATAAGACTCTCCTTCCCCTTAGCATCAGCACAGTGCCATCTATAGGCAGGCAGGCAGGCCTTCACCTGCCTACATATGGAAAGAGTAAGAATGTACATTTGATTCTGGTAAAACAGGAAATGGAGCTTACAGTCCATGACAATATATGAATGTGGTATGAAAGCCTCAATAGTCTACTATGTCTTTCAGGATAGATTGGAAAGATATCTATTAGACCGTACAGCCATCTTGGTGACTTGACCTTTTTCTACTGCACTCAAGAAACACAGGCCACTTCTCTGCTCCCAGCCTGGATAGTGATGGAGGAGCAGCAGATTGAGGTGGTCATTCCTCAACTCCATAAGAGACATGAGCCGGCAACTTGATAGCTTCTTAATGCTATGAGGAAGGCTTTGGCCGAAACGTATTAGCATCTGTTGAATTCTGCCATTGCAGTAAGAGCAAAAATAAACGTTTTCATTAAGAAGCTATTGAGTTGCCTGCTCATGTCACATGGATCTGCAGTGAACGCCCCAGCCAGAGCACTGACACTCTGCTCATATACTCTTCAACATAGCGGTAGAGCTTGGGTGAGTCTTTGTGCGTCATTCCTCAACTCTCCCCTTGTCAGCTTAATATGAATTTAGAACTCCTGATTGGTTCCCAGTGCAACTCCTTCGTCTCCTAGTGTGAATGGTACTGTCCAAGGAATTGTAAGAGGCTGGATTAACGTGAATAGATAAATAACTGCATTTGTGAGTATATGTAACCAGCTGTCAGGGCTGGGCTCAGCCCTTCCTTCTCTGAGCTGGCTGCTCAACTGTCAGCTAATTGTCAGCTCCTATCTCTCCACAGTGACTCACCTGTTTATGATATCCTGCTCGTCAGTCCTGCCTACTTAAGCTGTCCAGCCCAGATGATCTCTGCCTTTGCCTTGGTCACATCTCTAGGGACGCTCTCCTGTGTTCCTGTTAAAGACTTGCTTGGCTGACATTCCTTCTGGATCCAGATCCTGCTTGCTGTTCTACTACGCTCATCCCTGTCTCCCTGACGTTTTGGCTTGTCTGACTATCCATTCCAGTTCCTGAACTCTGGCTATGTTTTGACTACCTTTACTCTGTTTACCTTTTTTATTATTATTAAACAAGTGAGATTTAACTGTACTTCTGTCTAAGTCTGATCCATGGTTTCTGACACCAGCGCTGTCTCAACAAACAAAGAACATTTTCAATCTTAAATATGACTTATAATATGGTTCTGTGATATAATCACACGATATTTAAATCATATTAAACATGCAATGTTTGTGCAATTTTTCAAAAAAAAATTCAATATTTTAAAGTGCAATCAGTGCTTGGTGTAAAACAATCCTTGGTGAGCAATAAGTTCTTGAAAATATAGTTAATGACAATCTTCAAATATCGGTGTGATCAATAAAGTGCCACGCCATGCTCCCCACCTATGTGCCCTCATTCACCAACTCATAATGGGTTAATCACCTGGATCTGTTGTTCCCCAAGCAATAGCTGTATAGCTTCTCTCCTGATACTCCAGCAGGTGGGTTAGAGCTCCTCATATGGATATAGGGAAATAGAACCAGAGGGATTCCATAGCGTAATTCCATTTTTTATTAATTAAAACAGCATAAAAACAAAACGTGCACTTACAATATTCTTCTCTTGCATATAGGCATGTAAAATCACCACTCTGGAAGCTCGACACCGCGATCTGCGTTCCAAAGAGCGGACGTGACATAACCGGAAGTATCCACCAGCTTAATGCATTTCGCTCTGCCCAGAAAGCGTCATCAGAAACTGAAGGATTCAAGTTTCCAGGTGATTATTTATGTCCTTCGCTCCTCCTACTACACCCATCGCTTACTTTCCTTTTGCTTTTTCCCATCTTATCTACTTCCTATTTCCTTATTAGATTACCTCCTACTGTGTGATCCCTCCCGCCCCATTTTTTTTTTTTTTACAGCGTGGGCATTACTTTATTTAAAAAAATAACTGGATTTGTTGTTGTTTTTTTTAATTCTTACCAGTAACTCAGCTTTAAAGTGAACTTATGTGAGGCCATGCACACTAAAACATTTACAGATTCTAAGTAAGCAGTAAAAAAATACTTTAAAACTTGCCCTCATTCACCATGTAGCATTGTGGAGAAATTCATCTTCAAGCAGAGGCAAAGAAATCCCAATAATTTTTTATGGAGGGCAGAATATTGGCACTCTACCAGCCCTCTAATGTAAACACATAGCAGTTGTATCTCCAGAGACTTTGTTGTGATCTTTGAAAACACTCTTGATACACTCAGGACACCTTCTTTAACTCTCCCTGGTCATATTACTGCCATATCTGTGCAACATACCCGATAACTAGCCAATACCGGCTTTTCAATCAAGTTGCCAGCTTTACGAAGTTTCCAGCCTGCCAGGGGTTGTTTGCAAGCATCATGTGACCACCATGATTTGCTGTCACAGTGGTCCCTGTCCTGCTGGCTCCTGATTAGAAGCCATGACAGGGAGCTGCTGATTACAGCTTGGTCAGTATGCTGGTTGAGTATGTGTGGCAGATGGGCATTACGTGATTGGAAAGAGGTTAAAGGGCAGGTATAGTCTTATAAGTTTTGTTTACCTAACCATGTAAAAGAAATCCTCTTGATGTGATTAACTTTATTATTCTGACTCAATATTATAAAAACATTTTCTCAATGTATAAATTGCAGTGATATTCTATGTCTACATTGGGACAATCACATTTGCTCATTACAAAAGCAATTCTAAACAATGGTTGTTCTTTACTGCTTCTTTGCACAATCTGTGAGTCGGCCCACTTACTAAAACTGCTAAAGCCCCTTGTGGCTGATATCTTATCTAGTTAAGAGAGAGCTAGAGTAATTGCACTGAACTGCGGGGGACCATTTCTCAGCAACAGAGCAAGGTTCGGCAGTGCGGGAAGCAGAAAAAGTAAGTATGTGCACTTCCGTTTGACAGGTAGACCTTCTCTTAGAAAGTTTACTATAGGAACAGGGTTGCTTTATCGCAAACTGTTGGTAACCACATATCTAAGCTTCCAACTTCACAACTATTACACTTATGTCTACAGTATGTGACAAGACTTTGATATAAACAGCCACTCCTGGATCCATGTACCACATGCCAGTTCACCGGTAGTAAGCCTAAACCTATTTACTGTGCCACTAAGCTGGAACCTGTATGGGACAAATCCAACCGTGCATAATTGCCTTCACCAATTTCACAGGTGTTTTGCTCCATACTTTAAACTTGAAGGATCATACATAAGGTGTTGATTGTTGGTAAAGTTGATCCAGGGAAAATCCGATTGCCTCTTGGGGATCAGGAAGGTATTTTTTCCCATGCTGTAGCAAATTGGAGCATGCTTTGCTGGGGTTTTTTGCCTTCCTCTGGATCAACTGTGGGTATAGTATTGGGTATATTGGATTGTACGATATTTTTTTTATTTTTATTTTTTTTATGGTTGAACTGGATGGACTTGTGTCTTTTTTCAACCTGACTAACTATATGTAACTATGTACTAAAGACAAATAGGCTGTCCACTTTGAAAGGTACTGTAAGTTGCACTTTGCAAGGGGATTTTCCCCACAGCTTAGTGAATCAGATGATATTTCACTTTGCAAAGAATACATCACATGCAAGGAAAATGAAAAAAAAAACAAAAAACAGCAGTTTTGCTTGCACATGATTGGATGATGGGCATCAGCAGAGCTTCACTTCACTCACTAAGCTCTGGGGGAAATTCCCTTCCAAAATGCAAATTTCATTGCAAAGTGAACAGTCCATTTGTCTTTGGATGTTGGAATGTGTCCAATCTCAGGGAGATCACCAAATATTAATTATATTGCCAATACTGGCTAGATCAAAATTTGTTTCTGATTAAAGTAAATTTTTTATGGGTATGGATTATCTTCCATGCTGAAAATAGACTCTGAGTGCATATTTTATTGCAATTAAGCCTATAAAGAATAACATAAGCTATTGTACAGTGCAATAGTGTACTAAGGGCTTGCTTACACCCTGAAAACCAAGAGTTATCATGTGTTGTCTGGATGTGCATTGTAGAGCATTAGTCGCACCCGAATGCATCTCGACGTTGTAAATACCTTAAAGCTGTAGTGCAAGTTTACAATTTCAAAAAGTTAAATAAATGGATGTGAATAGCTATTTGATGTAGTTTTAATATGATGCGAGTACGTTCGAAACTCAGAAAATACATCAAGTATATTTATAACCTGACATGTACTCCTCAGGGATCGCTAGGATCTACACAACAATTAGAGACTTTATAAAGAAAAAGGTAATCATGGCATCTCTGTGCTTCAAGAAGACCACTCTCCCATCACTTTATGGATCACATTAAAGTGAATTATTTTGCTTGTGCTCTCCCTCTACTCAGTTTGGTTGTTGGGAGAGAAGAGAGAAGCCCTATTTATTGTTCATCTAATACCTTCTCCATGCCCTTGTTATCATCCCCGGGTGCCTACACAGCTAATCTCCATGCACCAGAACTGTCAAATGGAAGGTGAGAGAGTGTATCACTTGCTCCAAATGGAGAGGCGGTGGAAGATATGGACACTGGACGGGTTCCTCTTAATTTTGTTCTGGAGAAACTTTTCCCCTTTAAAAAAGAAATTAAAGTCATCTCATTTGT
This sequence comes from Lithobates septentrionalis, assembly GCA_037952835.1. Lineage (NCBI taxonomy): Eukaryota > Metazoa > Chordata > Amphibia > Anura > Ranidae > Lithobates > Lithobates septentrionalis. The sequence goes on from JBBDGP010000403.1 coordinate 2,157,360, forward strand.
ACTCTTTTCTTCACACAATGTCATGTCCAACTATTATCAAATTATATTGGGCAAGGCCAAACTCACCATCCACTTTGGATAGTGTCTTCTGGATGTGAATCACTGGCATAAAGTGATTGGATAAAGAGGCCCTGTGGACACCTTACCAGTCGTCTTCTGTATCAGAGCATGGATTCCCCCACCCCAACCATGCTCTCAATAGAGTGAGTGAATCAGTAAACCACAACAAATTTCTGACTGCTGCAGACCAGTCCAATTCACAGTGGATCTGCGTGTAAGACTAGGTATGTCTTGGTGTCTGTGTTTTCAGCCACTTTCAATTTGAAAGGTACCACAAAGCACAAAAACAAAACACCTGCATGGTACCTTGCTGTAACACACTGCACAGTAGAGCATCACGTTAAATAACAAGGGTCATGTGCCACTTTAAGTACGTTAGGGTGCATTGGCAGACCATTCATTTTGAATGAGCTGTCTTATTGCAATGCATGTTAATGCGCAACATAACATGCATTAATGCACAAATGTTAACGCATCGCAAAAATGGAAATGGGCATATAGGGGTTGATTTACTAAAAGCAAAAAAACTGTGCACTTTACAAAGTGCAGTTGCACTCTACAAGTGCAGCTGCTGCAGAGCTTAGTAAATGAGGTAAGGTTTCACTTTGCAAAGAATATCCAATCACATGCAAGAAAAAAAAAAACAAAACAAAAAAAACAGCATCCATTGGATGATGGATGTCAGTAGAGCTTATGCTCATTTACTAAGCTCTGGAGCAACTCCACTTGCAGAGTGCAAATGCACTTTGCAAAGTGCACAGTCTATTTGCCTTTAGTAAATCAACCCCATAGTCTGTTGATGCATGCACCATGTTATTTCACATGCCATCTTTATAATGGATCTTCTTCTCTCTATTTTTGGTCATGTTTCTCCATCAAAATTTTGTTACACCTTTAGGTTTCCCTTACCGTAGCTTTACAGTTACCTATGAATGGGGGTAATAATAATTGGCAAAAGTGCATCTGCAGTCTTGGAGAAAACAATGTACTGTATTATCATGACGGTTAGAGAGTATTTTAAAAGTATGATGTTCAAGTATATATATATATATATATATATATATAGTATATTAGCTTTGAATATGGGATACAGTAGGGAATAATTAAAACCCCTACCCCTTTTTTCTTTTCTCTTTTTCATTGGGGAAACCTCCCTTTATTTTCTGTCTCAGAGAAATCTTCCAAAGTGAGAATTCCCCTCTTGGACAGTTGTTCCTGGAATAGATGTCCCCATTTGAAGATGTCTCCTTATTACCACTTGTTCTGGGGACAGCTCTAAAAAATGTTATTTCCCCTTTCTTGACAGCAGGTCCAAACCTTTCCCCACTCTATCCAAATTTAAAAAAAGGTTTTACCTAGACATACACTTTGAGCCTCATTTCCACTACTACTGATGTTCTGTTTTCATACTAAATAAGCCTGCCCTTCCTTATACGTTCTTCCCATTTATATATGGCTGCTGTAAGGAGGCTAGATTGTGAAAGGCTTTGACATCAATGCTCAAAAGCCTCGTACACACAATCGGATTTTCCGACGGGAAATGTGTGATGACAGGCTGTTGGCAGAAAATCCGACCGTGTGTAGGCTCCATCGGACAATTGTTGTCGGATTTTCCACCAACAAATGTTGGATGGCAGGTTTTAAAATTTTCCACGAACAAATGTCTGTTGTCGGATTTTCCGAGCATGTGTACACAAGTCCGTCGGACAAAAAGTCCAAAGTACAAACACGCATGCTTGGAAGCAAGGACGAGCCAGAAGTGGTCGGTCTTGTAAACTAGCGATCGGAATGGAGAATTAACATTCATGACGAGGCAAATTATGAAATCTCGAAATGCAGCGCACAATTCTCTTCTTCTTTAATGGGATAATAATGAAGCTGCTTTTCTGGTGATACTGATGGAGTTATTGCAAACAATTTTTCAAAGGCTTTTTTTTTCTAGTGATATCAAGAATAATATTATTATGCTTTTTTTTTCTTGGCGCAAGTTACCACAACACCATTATCCCGTTGTTTTTAAGATCAAAGATACAACTATGTTGGTGTCCCTTGTCAATTTTACATTGTATTTTGTTAAATAAACTGCCTACTCCCAAACTGTCATTTGAAGTAAAACACATAGCCAAGTATTATTCTACACAATTTTTTTTATTGTGCATTAAAAAAAGAAAACAAATAAAATAAGACATGCTATCTGCCAATAGAACTTAACCAAAAAGTGCATTCCATGCATCCAAAAATATAGGAAATATACCAAATCAAATTATGATTCAACTAAAAAAATAATGTCAAAGCAATAACTCCAAGGCCAATAATAAATAACACGTTATCTCCTCCGATTCCACAACATGGCTGGTTGACGAACGACCGCTCAGAAACTAACTGAAAGCGCGGACCAACACTCACCAAACTTCTACTGACACAAAATTAGCAGAAGGAGCCCAAAGGGTGGCGCTAAAGAGCTGAAAAACCACTTAGTTTGTCACTATGTTCGTGTTTGTTGGCCGACAATTTATTGCCACTTGTATGTAAGACAAGTTTGGGCCAACGCCCTTCGGACAAAAGTCCACAGTTATGTTGG
>JBBDGP010000403.1:2165000-2187500 GCA_037952835.1 Lithobates septentrionalis
CTCAGCGCTTTACAACATGAGGGTAGACAGTGCAAATACAATACACTTTAATACAGTAGGAATCAGAGGGCCCTGCTCCTTAGAACTTACAATCTAAGAGGGAAATATAAATCCCGCATTATAATAATCACAATAATAGTGTAAGAATATTTAAAAAAAAAAGTAAAAGTTAAGTGTCAAAATGAAAAGACAATATTTTAACTACCCATACAAATTTACAGCAAAGATATAAATAAATAAATCTATTAATCTATAGCCTAATCTACATAGGTTGTCTATTGCCGCAACACACGCTCGTCACCGAGATGAGTTTTTTTTTTAGTTTTTTATTTCTTTCACCTCTCTCTAAGGACTGTTTGAGATCCGCTGATTAGAACAATATGTTTATTTAAAAAAAAAAAAATCTGTTTATTAGTTATATTTGGTTTGCAAAGTAGAAAACAAAAAAAAATAAATAAATAAAAAAAGGAAATGAAAGATATTATTATTGTTACAAATTGTTATTTAATTACCATTTTCATTCACAGATGCTTTCAGCGTTAGTTTATCAGGCAGATATAATAATAAGAATCAGATGCATTTTATTAGGCTTTATAGGAACACCTGGATTGAATTGTAGGCTGGTCTATTAAAGTCAGATCAGTCTATGATGTAGTAATGTATGAAGTATACAGGTACAGCACATATTCCCCAAAAAACATAAATACATTTTCAATGATGTGTATGCATTCTTAGCTCCCTATACTGTGGTGGGAGAAAATCTGTGATTTAAACATGCGCAGATTTACTGTTGCCATAGATCTGAGGTTTATTGACTTTTGTTTGTGTTGTTTAGTTAGATTGTAGGCTATCGGAACCTCTGGGTTCTCTGCTGTTACCAGTGTACCCATTTTTTTTTTTTTTGACGCACGACATATCTTCACGCTGTATAAAACCATAAAATAAAATAAAGAGCCTTATGCATTTATGTGGCACGGATGGATTTATATTCATGAGCTGATTATATATGAGCAGATATTTTGTCGGTTAGATTAAAGACTTGAGCACTGTCTGTCCTTGTAATAATCATCCAAGTTAAGTATGCATGTTCTACTTTCTCCTCAAGCAAACTCTTTCAAGAAAGCTAATTTTCACTCGCAACCTAAAATATATGAATGATGTTAACTGTGCTAAAGAACTGCGAGGGAGATTTACTAAAACTGGAGCACTCAGAATCTGGCCTGGTGTGCATGGTAGCCAATCAGCTTCTAACGTCAGCTTGCTCAATTAAGTTTTGACAATAAGGGCTCTTTCACACGAACGATCCATTCAGGTCTGCCTGTCAGTTTTTTAGGCGGATCTGAACGGACCCTCCATAGACCTCTATGGAGCGTCGGATGTCAGCGGTGACATGTCCGCTGACATCCGACCCACTCCGATCCGAAAAAGTGTAACGGAGGAAAAACCTACTTTTCCATCCGTTTTTGGATCGGATCGGGTGACGACGGACTCTACGGTCCGTCATCATCCGATCCCCCATAGGGGAGAGCGGCACTGTGACAGGTCCGTCCCTGCACAGTGTGCAGAGACGGACCTGTCATCTGCCTGCTCAGCGGGGATCGACGGAGCGATCCCCCGCTGAGCAGAGCGGGCTCCGTACACGGACACGTTCGTGTGAAAGAGCCCTAAAACCTGGAAGCTGATTGGCTTCTATGCAGAACTGCACCAGATTTTGCACCATGCAGCATTAGTAAATAACTCCCTGTGTGTCATAATCAACTGCCATTTTTTAACCCATTGCCGACCAGCCGCCGTCATTTTACTGCGGCAGGTTGGAACGATCCCGCGAGCCGTCGTAGCTATACGTCAGCTGGCGGGATCGGGATGGCAGGCACGCGCCCGCTGCACAGCGGGGGGTGCCGATGCTCGTGGCCGACGGTCGCGATGACCGCCGGCCTACGATCGATCGTGGGCACGAGAGGCAGAACAGGGACGTGAGTGTCTAAACACACAAATCCCTGTTCTGTTCTGTGAGGAGTGACAGATCGTGAGCTCCTAATAGCTAGGAACCTCGATCCGTCACTTCCTCTAGGTCAGTCCCCTCCCCCTACAGTTAAAAACACAGACATAGGGAACACAATTAACCCCTTGATCGCCCCTAGTGTTAACCTTCTTCCCTGCCAGTGACATTTTTACAGTAATCAGTGCATTTTTATAGCACTGATCGCTGTATAAATGACAATGGTCCTAAAAATGTGTCAAAAGTGTCCGATGTGTCCGCCATAATGTCGCAGTCCCGATAAAAATCGCAGATCACCGCCGCCATTACTATTGAAAAATAAATAAATAAATAAAAATGCCATAAATCTATCCCCTATTTTGTAGACGCTATAACTTTTGTGCAAACCAATCAATATGCGCTTATTGTGATTTTTTTTTACTAAAAATATGTAGAAAAATGAATATCGGCCTAAACTGAGGAAAAATTCGCTTTTTTAAAAAGAAAATATATTTTTACAAAATATTGCGTTTTTTTTCAAAATTGTCACTCTTTTTTTGTTTATAGCGTAAAAAATAAAAACCACAGAGGTGATTAAATACCACCAAAAGAAAGCTCTATTTGTAAAAAAAAAAAAAGGACGTCAATTTTGTTTGGGTGCAACGTCGCACGACCGCGCAATTGTCAGTTAAAGTGACGCAGTGCCGTATCGCAAAAAATGACCCGGTCATTCAGCAGCCAAATCTTCCGGGGCTGAAATGGTTAAATAAAATCCTTCTTTTCACCTTTTTTTTCCTTCTTTGTTACATCTCATTGCTGCTGGACTTTAGCTGCTTTGAAGCCTCTTCCTGTCTACATATACTCCACAATGTCACTTCTCAGGGATAGTTTCCTGATGGTGATAACAGGGGAATGTCTGTTAAACTGCCACTTGTAGTCAGTGAAAAGGTGACAATGCAAGAGCACAATTGGGAGACAAAGGGAAAGTGTTGTCACCCTATAACAGGAAATCTTAACAAGGGCCTTGATGGCAGGATCACAAGATATTGTTTTAATTAATGCTGCAGATTAAAAATGTTTTTTTTTGATAATAACATATTACCAGGTTAAAGCTTTAATTGACATATACTTATATACAGATATACACTCACCGGCCACTTTATTGGGTACACCTGTTCAATAGCTTGGTAACACAAATTGATAATTAGCCAACCACATGGCAGCAATGTGCATGATTGTTGGTGCCAGACAGGCCCATCTGAGTATTTCAAAAACTGCTGATCTGCTGGGATTTTCACACACAACCATCTCTCGGGTTTACAGAGAATGGTCCAAAAAAGAGAAAATATCCAGTGAGCGGCAGTTGTGTGGATCTAAATGCCTTGTTTGTTTGAGAGGTTAGCGGAGAATTGGCAGACTGGTTCGAGATGATCGAAAGGCAACAGTAACTCAAATAACCACTCGTTACAACCAAGGTACGTAGAATACCATCTCTGAATGCACAACACATTGAACCTTGAAGCAGATGGGCTACAGCAGCAGAAGACCACACCGGGTGCCACTCTTGTCAGCTAAGAACAGGAAACTGAGGCTACAATTTGCACAAGCTCACCAAAATTGGACAATAGAAGATTGGAAAAACGTTGCCTGGTCTGATGAGTCTCAATTTTAGCTGTGACATTCAGTTGGTGGGGTCAGAGTTTGTTGTAAACAACATGAAAGTATGGATCCATCCTGTCTTGTATCACCGGTTCAGGCTGGTGGTGGTGGTGTAATGGTGTGCAGGATATTTTCTTGGCATACTTTGGGCCCCTTAGTACCAACTGAGCATTGTTTAAACATCACGGCCTACCTGAGTATTGTTGCTGACCATGTCCATCCCTTTATGACTACAGTGTCCCCATCTTCTGATGTCTGCTTCCAGCAGGATAAGGCACCATGTCACAAAGCTCACAACATCTCAATACTGGTTTATTGACCATGACAAAGAGATCACTGAACTCCAATGGCCTCCACAGTCACCAGATCTCATCCAATAGAGCACCTTTGGGATGTGGTTGAACGAGAGATTCACATCATGGATGTGCAGTCCGACAAATCTGCAGCAACTGCGTGATGCTATCATGTCATTATGGACCAAAATCTCTGAGGGATGTTTCCAACTCCTTGTTGACTCTATGCCCTGAAAAATGAAGGCAAAAGGGGGTCTAACCCCTTAATAAAGTGGCCAGTGAGCGTATATTAGCATACAGTATCATATTTACAACAAACTCAGCTGATTATTTTGCTGCGCTTGTTTGCTGCAATTGGCTGGACTTATTTTCATTCACTTGTTAAAGAGTCTCTTGACCCAAAAATGTATCATTTGTTTTTCTTTGGTGGATGGTGGAGAGTTCTATTGCCTGACAAAGGCTTTATGGACATTATTGGACAGATCTCTGTGCCTGAGTTCTCAGGACTACTTTGGCCATTATTGATGAAGGAACCCTCAATGATGGAGATGGAGAAATGAAGTTATACCCTTTAATATGGGGAGGAATTTTTATGATAGAAGTGAGGCTCCAAGTATGGATTGAAGCGGAACAAAACACATAAAAGCCATTGTGGGGCTCAGTCACACCAGACTCCACTACTAACTCAACACTAAAAACTTTGGATGGACTAATCCAGACTTTCTCAACCTTTTCAACATGGAGGAACCCTTGAAATAACCTTTCAGTCTCAGGGAATGTTAAAAATGTCTATATCTACAACTCATGATACATTGGTGTGATGGTCAGTGGAAGAGTGCTTTTTACATCTGTGGTCTTCGGGAAGAATCCCCCACCTAAATATAGCTAAAAAGATCATTGGTGTCACTGGGAACTTATCTGAGAGGCAAAAATTGGTCATTGCTCATGGAACCCCTAGCAACCATTGGAGGAGCCCTAGGGGCCCACGGAACCCTGGTTGAGAAACCCTGGACTAATCCTTCAAAGCTTAACACCAGACTGAGCTGAAGAATCCAGGATCCCCGGGTCTTCCTCCCAACCATTTCTGGATGTGAAGACTGATCCCTGGAAGCTGCTCTTCTTGCTTGTCTCTGAGCGGTCTTGTCACCGCCCCTCTGGCCCACTGCTGGCCTGTGATTGTATGTGATGATGTAGGGGTGTCTGCCCAGTGGCGTCTCCAGCTTTCATATTTAGGGGGGGCACATGGGGGGACAGGGATAAAAGTAGGGGGGCAACTATAAAATGCAATATATATATATATACACTACCGTTCAAAAGTTTGGGGTCACATTGAAATGTCCTTATTTTTGAAGGAAAAGCACTGTACTTTTAAATGAAGCTAACTTTAAACTAGTCCTAACTTTAAACAAATATACTCTATACATTGCTAATGTGGTAAATGACTATTCTAACTGCAAATGTCTAGTTTTTGGTGCAATATCTACATAGGTGTATAGAGGCCCATTTCCAGCAACTATCACTCCAGTGTTCTAATGGTACAATGTGTTTGCTCATTGGCTCAGAAGGCTAATTGATGATTAGCAAACCCTTGTGCAATCATGTTCACACATCTAAAAACAGTCTAGCTCCTTCCAGAAGCTACAAAACTGACCTTCCTGTGAGCAGATTGAGTTTCTGGAGCATCACATTTGTGGGGTCAATTAAACGCTCAAAATGGCCAGAAAAAGAGAACTTTCATCTGAAACTCGACAGTCTATTCTTGTTCTTAGAAATGAAGGCTATTCCATGCGAGAAATTGCAAAGAAATTGAAGATTTCCTACAACGGTGTGTACTACTCCCTTCAGAGGACAGCACAAACAGGCTCTAACCAGAGTAGAAAAAGAAGTGGGAGGCCGCGTTGCACAACTAAGCAAGAAGATAAGCACATTAGAGTCTCTAGTTTGAGAAACAGACGCCTCACAGGTCCCCAACTGGCATCTTCATTAAATAGTACCCGCAAAACACCAGTGTCAACATCTACAGTGAAGAGGCGGCTGCGGGATTTTGGGCTTCAGGGCAGAGTGGCAAAGAAAAAGCCATATCTGAGACTGGCCAATAAAAGAAAAAGATTAAGATGGGCAAAAGAACACAGACATTGGACAGAGGAAGACTGGAAAAAAGTGTTGTGGACGGATGAATCCAAGTTTGAGGGGTTTGGATCACAAAGAAGAACGTTTGTGAGACGCAGAACAAATGAAAAGATGCTGGAAGAATGCCTGACGCCATCTGTTAAGCATGGTGGAGGTAATGTGATGGTCTGGGGTTGCTTTGGTGCTGGTAAGGTGGGAGCTTTGTACAGGGTAAAAGGGATTCTGAATAAGGAAGGCTATCACTCCATTTTGCAACGCCATGCCATACCCAGTGGACAGCGCTTGATTGGAGCCAATTTCATCCTACAACAGGACAATGACCCTAAACACACCTCCAAATTGTGCAAGAACTATTTACAGCAGAAGCAGGCATCTGGTATTCTATCGGTAATGGAGTGGCCAGCACAGTCACCAGATCTGAACCCCATTGAGCTGTTGTGGGAGCAGCTTGACCGTATGGTACGCCAGAAGTGCCCATCCAACCAATCCAACTTGTGGGAGCTGTTTCTAGAAGCGTGGGGTGCAATTTCTCCAGCTTACCTCAATAAATTAACAGCTAGAATGCCAAAGGTGTGCAATGCTGTAATTGCTGCAAAAGGAGGATTCTTTGATGAAAGCAAAGTTTGATGTAAAAACAATGTTATTTCAAATACAAATCATTATTTCTAACCTTGTCAATGTCTTGACTCTATTTTCTATTCATTTCACAACGTATGGTGGTGAATAAGTGTGACTTTTCATGGAAAACACAAAATTGTTTGGGTGACCCCAAACTTTTGAACGGTAGTGTATATATATATATATATATATATTTTTATATATATATATATATATATATATATATATATATATATATATATATATCCTGGGGCCCTTTACTACGATCCCACAAAGGGCCCTTTCACATTTTCTTTAGTGAGCTCCCTTCCTACTGTATTGGGCCCCCCCAGGGTGGCAGAAAACAAGAGATATATGTCACCAGCATCCTAAGAAAATATAAGGGTCCAAAGCAGTGGGAGAACTATCAGGGTTGCAAAGGTTGTCTTGCCACCCAGCCTCCTCTTGCTGTCCTGCCCCTGCTATTGACAGTGCTGGTCTGGCATCTCTTGGAATTTACATTCTGGTTCTCCTGTCCTAAGGAAGGGAGAAATCAGTCTGTTTTTTCAGTAACTGAGAGTCCTGGTGGAGTCCTTCCTGCAACTCGCTCTTCTCCCTGCCAATGAGGATGCAGGGGAAGGAGCAGATCGGGCGGCCATGGTTGTGTGAGGGCTCGCATTATGCAGTGTCAGCAGCAGAGGGAGGGGGAGGAATCACCCGCAGGAGCTGACTGGGGACTCTCTCCCTCTTAGACATTGCCTTTTTTGTAAAAAAAAAAAAAAAAAAATTATTGGGGGGGGGGGGGGCACATGGTGGGGCATAGCATAATGTTGGGGGGGTTAGGGCCCCCTCTGGCCCCCCCTAGGGACGCCATTGGTGTCTGCTCACATTTCAGCACTTGAGAGAGGAAGAGCAGACTAAGATAAGTAATGCTATGCCTCAGTTGAGCTCCTAGACCAGCCTTTCTCAATCTTTTCAACACAGAAGAACCCTTGAAATAATTTTCCGGTCCCAGGAAACCCCTGCTTAAAATTACTATATCTACAACCTATGATACATTAGTGTGATGGTCAGTGGAATGAATGCTCCCTACACTTGTGGTCATTAGGAAGAATTCCCATCTTACAGATAGCTAAAAGGATCAATGGTGTCAGTGGGAGAGGGAGAAATTTCTCATTGCTCAAGGAACCCCTAGCAACCTCTGGAGGAACCCCTGGGGTTCCATGAAACCCTGGTTAAGAAACCCTGCCCTGGGCAAACAAGCACTATACTCTTCCTCTGCTTGGTATATAAGTGTGTGGGGTGGTGTGGGGGTGCTGAGTTTGGAGCTGGACCTTAGGTCATACAATACCTGATTAGCACAAAAGACTCAAGAATTTGTGGCTGTGCTTATGAAAGATGCACAGTTTTCAGCCATTGTTTTAAAGCTGAACTTGAGGAAGAAAAACATTCATTTAAAGTGGCTGTAATCCCTTACATATACCCAGTGAAGTGAACAGCCACAGCTGACACACAGTGATGAAACAAATCCTCCAACATAGATTTTACTTGTTTATCTGCAGTCTTCTGCTCTCTACACCCTTTCAAAGGTGTTAAAAATCATTCTTCATCTGTCAGCAGCACAGAGGAGGGGGCAGAGAGGCTGCAGTTACACTGTGTGAGAGCTGATTGGAGGAAAGGAACACACCCCCCCTCCACACAGCAGAAGTATTGTGAATAGACAAGCTGTCTGCTGAGCTCCACCCCCTTCCCTCCCGACACAAATTTATGTCATGTGTCAGGAAAACTTCTCAGAAGTGACTTATGCTGATAACAGAGGAAGGAAGCACCTGAGAGAAGCAACACTTAAAGCTTTGGATAGAGATAAGTAAACACTGCAGATATATGTGCTTTGCTCAAATTCCTTTACTGAGGTTTACAAACACTTTAAATACACTTGTGGTTGTTGTGACATCATCACTGTGCTGTACATAGTCTGTGAAAAAAGAGAGCTGTGGGAGGGACCCAGCAGGCCGCACCTTGCACAGTCTGTGGGCAGGGACAAGACCAGTCACCCTGCACAAGGAGAGAGAGAGCAGCAGTGACCGGTCTTTATTATAGAAAGATCCTGCACAGAGGCAACATTTCACACCAGATTACTGCACAGATCTGGAAGAAATACACAAAGTACACCAAGATTCAAGCAAGAATACACATGCCTCTTGTATTTACACAATATTTGCACAGCTTTAAAGATCATTATCATGTTTCTGTGACTTTTTGATTTATTAAAAGCATTTTGTCTCATATATCCATTTCCCTCGCAATAATGGAAAGTTCCAGTTGAGGGTCCTGGTTTAAGGTATTGTTTTGGAAGATTGATTTGCTCAGAATCATTTTTTTTTTCCAGAATGCATATACAGGAAGGTGATCAGCCTAAAGCTGACCATACACATAACAATTCGATCATCTTTACACCTACAAACTGCTACATAGTGTGAGAGCTACCTAATTCAGTGGAGTGGATAGTTTCAGTAAATCTAAATTGTAACATGTATAAGCAGCTTAATGTTAATAACCTTATCAATGCATCTCTTACACATGGCTCCTGTATGGGATTTTAAGCAGACACAGGGACAGCATTAAATATTAAAGAGGAACTGATGGGTTTACTTCCTCTTTGTTTCCCTGCAAAGGTAAAGCATAATGGGCTACTATGCATCGCATAGTAGCCCATTATGTGTCACTTACCTGACACAGGAGCCTGCGATGTCACTGTTGTCCCCTCTGCTATGGAGCGTCCATCTTCTTATCGGGTATCGTGGCTCCGGCGCTGTGATTGGCCGGAGCCGCGATGACGTCACTCCGTGCGCAGGGAGCCGCCACAAACGGCATGTCTTTTTGCAAATATCTCCTAAATTGTGTACGTTTAGGAGATATTTCTTGGACTTACCTTACCTGTAGGCAGGGCCGGTACAAGGCAGGGGCGGAAGGGGCACGTGCCCTGGGCGGTACCATTTGCTATGGGGGGGGGGCGCAGCCTGCAGATGAAGTTCTGTCACGGCCGCCGCCCGCCAGTGTGTACAATACAACTACTGTCTACAGTGCATTTACAGCGCCCAGCGGCACTGTACAAATTGCCGACTTTGTGCGCTCCTGCATCCTCCCTTCCCTCAGCACAATACTCCCCTACGGAGAAGTCCCGTAGTCCCTGCCAGCGCCGTGACGTCACTCACGGCCGGAGGCGAGGTGGGAGGACGCAGAGGAGCGCAGGGAGGCGGGAGCGGTGTCGGCGCGCTGTTACCTCAAGGAGCCGAGCCGAGCCGAGCCGAGCTGAGGAGCTGCTGCCTGCCTGCCTGGCTGGCTGGCTCTAGTAGCTGCTTCTGGATTCTGGAAGATAGCGAAGGTAGAAGATTGCAGTGCCACTGTGTGCCAGTGTTCTGAGTCTGAACTTGTGTAAGTAAACACTCAAAAACAGATTAATAAATGGCTGGATTGGGGGAGGGGAGGAGGCTGAGGCGAGGTTGCCATCCCTAATGCTCTGCAATGCCCCACAATACTCTGCAATGCCCCAGAATACTGTGCAATACTCTGCAATGCCCCAGAATACTGTGCAATACTCTGCAATGCCCCGCAATACCCCGTAATACTCTGCAATACCCCGCAACACTGTGCAGTACCCCACAATACCCCGCAATACTCTGCAATACCCCGCAATACTCTTCAATACTCTGCAATACCCCACAACACTGTGCAGTACCCCGCAATACCCCGCAATACTCTTCAATACTCTGCAATACCCCACAACACTGTGCAGTACCCCGCAATACCCCGCAATACTCTTCAATACTCTTCAATACTTTCCAAACCCCGCAATACTCTTCAATACCCCGCAGTACTCTGCAATACCCTGCAATACTCTGCAATACCCCGCAATACTCTGCAATACCCCGCAATACTCTGCAATACCCCGCAATACCCCACAACACTGTGCAGTACCCCGCAATACTCTTCAATACTCTGCAATACCCCGCAATACTCTTCAATACCCTGCAATACTCTGCAATACCCCGCAATACTCTGCAATACCCCACAACACTGTGCAATACTCTGCAATACTCTGCAATACCCCGCAATACTCTGCAATACCCCGCAATACTCTGCAATACTCTGCAATACCCCACAACACTGTGCAATACTCTGCAATACCCCGCAATACTCTGCAATACCGTACAATACCCAGCCATACTCTGTGATACTCGGCGATACCCCGCAATACTCTGCAATACTTTGCAATACCCCACAACACTGTGCAATACTCTGCAATACCCCGCAATACTCTGCAATACCCCACAATACTCTGCAATACCGTACAATACCCTGCAATACCTAGCCATACTCTGTGATACTCGGCGATACCCCGCCATACTCTGCAATACCCCGCCATACTCTGCAATACCCCGCCATACTCTGCAATACCCCGCTATACTCTGCAATACCCTGCCATACTCTGCAATACCCCGCAATACTTTGCAATACCCCACAACACTGTGCAATACTCTGCAATACCCCGAAATACTCTGCAATACCCCGCAATACTTTGCAATACCCCACAACACTGTGCAATACTCTGCAATACCCCACAATACTGTGCAATACCCAGCCATACTCTGCCATACTCTGCCATACTCTGCCATACCCCGCAATAATCTGCAATACCCCTCCATACTCTGCAATACCCTGCCATACCCAGCCATACTCTGCAATACTCGGTGATACCCAGCCATGCTCAGTTATACCCAGCCATGCTCAGTTATACCCAGCCATACTCGGCTGTACACGGCCTCTGTATGTGGCCAGGCTGTGGAAGTCTCACACATGTGGTATCGCCGTACTCAGTAGGAGTAGAAGAATCTATTTTAGGGTGTCATTTTTGGTATGTACATGTTATGTGTTAGAAATATTGTATAAATGGACAACTTTGTGAAAAAAAAAAAAAAACGTTTTAACCACTTCCCGCCCGCCGGTTGTCATACGACGTCCTTGACTTTGTGCGGGGATATCTGAATTAAAAACGGGGGGGGGGGGCGCAGTTTGCCATCTTCGCCCTGGGCACCAAATGGCCTTGTCCCAGCACTGCCTGTAGGTCAAAGTGGTCTGTAAGGGTTTACAACCACATTAAGTCTAAAGTGAGGTGAGGTGCTGGACTCTTTGACCTGTAGAATGAAATCATTATTTGGGTCTAATGGCTTAGATTTGTCAGTTCTCCACAAAACAGGAGTCCTCCCAAGAAATAGAGATCACCCTATTTGAGAAATCCACCTATAGATAGACTGAGAAAGAGCCAAATGGTCCAAAGGCCTTTGTTACAATCATAGGTGACAAAAAGGAAACAAAAAGGGTAGCCAATGTATTTCAGGAGTCAAAAATCTCCGTCATCAGGGCTTAAAATAATAAAAACAAAACATACGGTATTTATTGGCCCTGACATATAGCTCCAGGAAAGTATCCCCAGCAGTAGCAATAGTTTACTAATGATGTTGCCTGTATTGGTGGCCAAGCATAATTTATTTTACAGATTCCTTCCTTCCTAGTTGTCCTACTTTATTGTTTTCTCTCTCTATGCATAACTGTCAGTCTGCTCAACCTGACCAAACACCAAAAAATTTCCAGGTAGTGTATTTTGTAAGTTGGATTTTTTCGGCATGCCCCGTCCAGCAAGGGGGCACATTATTATTATTATTATACAGGATATGTATAGTGCCAACAGTTTGTGCAACACTTTACAACATGGGGGGGGGGGGCAGACAGTACAGTTACAATACAATTCAATACAGGAGGGATCAGAGGGCCCTGCTCATTAGAGCTTACAATCTAGAAGGGAGAGTCAAGTGGAACAAAAGGTAATAACTGTGAGGGGTGATCAGATGGGGAAAATGAAAATACAGTTGTTAGGTGTGGGAAGGTTAGGCTTCTCTGAAGAGAAGGGTTTTCAGGGATCATCTAAAAGCTAATAGAGTAGGAAATAATCGGACAGATTGGTGTAAAGAGTTCCATAGGATTGGAGAGGCTCTGGAAAAGTCCTGGAGGCGCGCATGGGAGGAGGTGAAGAGGGAGCTAGAGAGCAGGAGGTCTTGAGAAGAACGAAGAGAACAATTAGGTTGGTATTTTGCGAATAGGTCAGTGATGTAGTTAGGGGCAGAGCGGAGGATTGCTTTGTAGGTAGTTAGTATTTTGAATTGAATTTGTTGGGTGAGCGGAAGCAAGTGCAGAGATTGACAGAGAGGAGTAGCAGACACAGAGCGATTGGTAAGGTAGATGAGTCTGGCAGCAGCATTTATGATGGATTGAAGGGGGATAGACTATGTAAGGTGTGAGGTAAGCCAATGAGGAGGGAGTAGCAGTAGTCGGGGCGAGAGATGACCAGGGAGTGAATTAAGATCTTTGTTGTGTCATTGGTTAGAAAGCGGCGTATTTTGGAGATTTTGCGGAGGTTGAGGCGGCAAGATTTGGAAAGTGATTGGATGTGGTGCTTAAAGGAGACTACACTTAAAATGATCTCTGAGCTGGTGACCCACCAAATCCCAACCATGTCTGTCTCCAGTTTGCATGTACTTATGCTGGTAATAGCTCCAGAGCTGTTGACTTAAGCCTCGTACAAACGATTGGATTTTACGCAGACAAAACCTCTGACTTTTGTCCGAAAGGCGTGTGCCTGGATTTTGTCTTGCATACAAATGGCAAGGAATTGTCAGCCAACAAACACGAATGTAGTGACTTGCTACGTGTTTTTTCAGCTCTTTAGCACCACCCTTTGGGCTCCTTTTGCTAATTTCGTGTTAGTAGAAGCTTGATTCGCGCTTTTTATTTAGCGCTTTTCAGTTTGCGCTTTTCATTTCGTGCTTTTCAGTTCGTTTCTGAACTGCCCTTCGTCAACCAGACATGTTGCGGAATCGGAGGAGATAACGTGTTATTTATTAATGGCCTTGGAGTTTTTGCTTTGACCCAAGTCCAGTCCAGGAACAGGAGGAAGATTTCTTGGACCAAAAATTGGTTGATTTATTAATCGTAACCAATTATGTCATATGCCTTTGCTGTGGGAGCTCCAGGAGAATAATCCGGATGATTTTCGGAATTATCTTCAGATGACGGACCCCTGCTTTCACCAACACTTGGCATTGGTGACCCCCTATATTAAGAAGCAGGACATATGCATGAGGCTTTTATTTTATTTTTTGGTTGAATAATGATTTGATTTGGTATATTTTCTTTATTTTTGGATGCATAGAATGCACTTTTTGGTTAAGTTCTATTGGCAGATAGCATGTCTAATTTTATTTGTTTTCGTTTTTTAATGCAAAATAAAAAAAAATTGTGGAGAATAATACTATGTTATGCTATGTGTTTTACTTCATATGACAGTTTGGGAGTAGGCAGTTACATTTAAAAAAAAAAAAAAATAAAAAAAAAAAAAAATACAATGTGCTCTTTCTCTCCAGCAAATGCAGAACACATATTTTGGTCATGCCCGCATATCCAATCATATTGGAAAGAAATCACGCAGTGCATCTCAGACCTGATCTCAGTCCCTATCCCAGTGACAGTAAAGGTTTGCTTGTTGGGGTTGGTAGAGGACTTGGTTCCAACTAGGGCGATGAGAACGTTAATAACTATTCTCTTATTTTACGGGAAAAAAGCGATCCTCCTTAAATGGAAAAACAAGAACGCTCCAGAGGGCAGGTTTTGGAAACAGTTAGTTAACAATATGCTTCCGTACTACAAGACAACTTATAGAGCAAGGGGCTGTGAGAAAAAATTTGACAAAATATGGAAGGTTTGGTGGGAATCTAGCAACACGGTGGGATAAATGATCTAATCCATGAAATACATAGTTGGATGGAACAACACTAAAAAGATAACCTATTAAGGAACAGACTACTATATGCACTAGTGGGGAGGGGAGACAGAACCAAAAGAATTAGATAAGGAGGTGGTAATAAAAGTGATAATACAATGGTAAAAAAACTAAAAATTATGAAAAGCAAATATAAGTAATTATTCTGTTAAGAAATGTCCCTGAGCTGTGACAAGTTAAGGGGGAGGAGGGAGGGGGGGAGGGAATGTGGAAGGTCGGGGTAGGCCTAGTTTGTATTCTGGTAGGGTTTAGACATGGTTAAGGCCCTGCGAGGCAAGTTGTCACTGGGTAGGTGCCACATGACACACCCAGCTGTATATTAATGTGTTGAAAACTCAATAAAAAGAAATTTTCAAAAAAAAAAAAATACAATGTAAAATTGACAAGGGACACCAACATAGTTGTATCTTTGATCTTAAAAACTACGGGATAATGGTGTTTTGATTTCATAATTTGCCGCGTCACGAATGTCAATCCTCCATTTCGAACACTGGTTTACAAGACCAACCGCTTCTGGCTCGTCCTTGCTTCTGCATGTTTGCACTTTGGACTTTTGTCCGACGGACTTGTCTACGCACACCCGGAAAATCCGACAACAGACATCTGTCCGCGGAAAATTTTAATGCCTGCCATCCAACATTTGTCCACGGGAAATCTGACAACAATTGTCCGATGGAGCATACAAACTTTCGGATTTTCCGCCAACAGCCTGTCATCACACAATCCGATCGTGTGTATGCGGCTCTAAAGGCTAAGTTCACCTTTGTTCACTTTTTTTTTCTTCTAAATTCCAGATGTACCAATATAGTATTAATTTATTCATTTTGCAAAAATAAAACCGTTTTCCATTAATTCTACACCGACCTACCTACCTCTCTTCATAGCTGTTTAAAAACATTGCTCGATTACTTCTGCCTTACTTCCTGGTCAGACTTTAGGTCCTGACGCAGGAAGGAGTTGACCAGCTGAGGGTAGATGATGCAGGGTGTGTGCTAATGAGATCAGCTGGTCAACTCCTTCCTGTGTCATGACCTAAAGTCTGACCAGGAAGTTAGGCAGAAGTAATCGAGCAGTGTGTTTAAACAGATATAAAGAGAGTGAGGTAATCCTGTGTAGAGTTAATGGAAAGCTGTTTTATTTTTGCAAAATGAGTACTTTAATACTATATTGGTACATAGGGGGGCTGGAATTTAGAAAAAAAAAAGAGCAAAGGTGAACTTAGCCTTTAAGCTGGACATACACAGAGTGAATTTGAGCCATGGGTGTCTTTGTCAGCATCTTAACACCACACATCCTCTGATCTTAAACTCAAATGAGCGGGGCGGAAAATAGTCAGTTGAACAGCAGCTGCATCCAATCACATGCAGCCTCTGTTTGGGTATCTGGACAGTGCCATTTAGTATGGATGGGGGAATAGATACAATTTGAAATCAAATAAAAATGGAGAATTCTCCCAGTGTATAGATAGCTTTTGGCTTGGATTTACACACAGCTGTGAACCCTTTCTATGTTCCTTTCAAACAGGAGCTCTCTGTTCCATCTCAGCAGGGGGGTCCATAGATTGGTCCCCTTCTGAGTTAGATCAGAGTGGAAACAGATGCCACATATGTGACATCCATGTCCATTCAGATTTTATGATGGAGGGCAAACAGAGCTATGTAATCCCTATGAGTGTTGGATGTAAGCAGATGAGCATCCACTTATACCACCCCCATCCAGTCTGGTCAGTAACATAGGACATAGGAGCTAACTTCTTCTTCATTAACAAACCTGAATGGACACGCATGTGGGTGGATATAGCGGGCGCACACCCGGCCATCCATGGGGATACAGCCTGTTTGTGATCCATCTAATAATGGGTCAAAAACAGACTGTTAAAACTACGTGTAAAAGGGGCCTTTACATTCCTATTATACAAACACCTTTACACCAGTAACAATGTAGCACAAGGACCTGTATGATGGATATAAACTGAAAGGATTGTTTAGGCAAGCCATCAAATGAGCTAGTTTTAGAAAAGCTTAATGTGATGCGTATGGCCAGCTTTAGGCAGAGGACAGCTCAACAATACAATTCAAATACATGGGGATTACAAGAACTGGCAGCACATCGCTTGTGCTCTGAATAGATTTCATAGTGGTTCAAGGCTATCAGCACTGTTCTTGGAAAAGAGTGCCTATGAATTAGTTCACATGACCAGGGGGACTAAATCAACGGTGCTGGCTGCAGTGTGCGGATGGGGTAGCAGTGCTGGCTGTGATCTGTGAATGGGGTTGCAGTGCTGGCTACAGTCAGTGAATGGGGTTGCAGTGCTGGCTGCATTCTGTAAATGGGGCGCGGTGCTGGCTACAGTCAGTGAATGGGGTTGCAGTGCTGGCTACAGTCAGTGAATGGGGTTGCAGTGCTGGCTGCATTCTGTAAATGGGGCGCGGTGCTGGCTACAGTCAGTGAATGGGGTTGTAGTGCTGGCTGCAGTCTGTAGATGGGGTTGTAGTGCTGGCTGTAGTCTGTAGATGGGGTTGCAGTGCTGGCTGCAGTCTGTAAATGGGGTGCAGTGCCGGCTGCAATCCATGGATGGGGTTTCAGTGCTGAGTGCAGTCTGTAGTTGGGGTTGCAGTGCTGGCTGCAGTCTGTAGATGGGTTTGCAATGCTGGCTGCAGTCTGTAGATGGGGTTGCAGTTCTGGATATAGTCTGTAGATGGGTTTGCAATGCTGGCTGCAGTCTGTAGATGGGTTTGCAGTGCTGCCTGCAGTCTGTAGATGGGGTTGCAATGCTGGCTGCAGTCTGTAGATGGGATTGCAGTTCTGGATATAGTCTGTAGATGGGTTTGCAATGCTGGCTGCAGTCTGTAGATGGGGTTGCAGTGCTGGCTGCAGTCTGTAGATGGGGTTGCAGTTCTGGATATAGTCTGTAGATGGGTTTGTAATGCTGGCTGCAGTCTGTAGATGGGGTTGCAGTGCTGGCTGCAGTCTGTAGATGGGGTTGCAGTGCTGGCTGCAGTCTGTAGATGGGGTTGCAGTGCTGGCTGCAGTCTGTAGATGGGATTGCAGTGCTGGCTGCAGTCTGTAGATGGGATTTCAGTGCTGCCTGGAGTCTGTAGAAGGGGTTGCAGTGCTGCCTGCAGTCTGTAGATGGGGTTGCAGTGCTGGCTGCAGTCTGTAGATGGGATTGCAGTGCTGCCTGCAGTCTGTAGATGGGGTTGCAGTGCTGCCTGCAGTCTGTAGATGGGGTTGCAGTGCTGGCTGCAGTCTATAGATGGGATTGCAGTGCTGCCTGCAGTCTGTAGATGGGGTTGCAGTGCTGCCTGCAGTCTGTAGATGGGGTTGCAGTGCTGGCTGCAGTCTGTAGATGGGATTGCCGTGCTGGCTGCAGTCTATAGATGGGGTTGCAGTGCTGCCTGCAGTCTGTAGATGGGGTTGCATTGCTGGCTGCAGTCTATAGATGGGGTTGCAGTGCTGCCTGCAGTCTGTAGATGGGGTTACAGTGCTGGCTGCAGTCTGTAGATGGGGTTGCAGTGCTGGCTGCAGTCTGTAGATGGGGTTGCAGTTCTGGCTGCAGTCTATAGATGGGGTTGCAGTGCTGGCTGCAGTCTGTATATGGGGTTGCAGTGCTGCCTGCAGTCTGTAGATGGGGTTGCAGTGCTGCCTGCAGTCTGTAGATGGGGTTGCAGTGCTGCCTGCAGTCTGTAGATGGGGTTGCAGTGCTGGCTGCAGTCTGTAGATGGGGTTGCAGTGCTGGCTGCAGTCTATAGATGGGGTTGCAGTGCTGGCTGCAGTCTATAGATGGGGGTTGCAGTGCTGGCTGCAGTCTATAGATGGGGTTGCAGTGCTGGCTGCAGTCTGTAGATGGGGTTGCAGTGCTGGCTGCAGTCTATAGATGGGGTTGCAGTGCTGGCTGCAGTCTATAGATGGGGGTTGCAGTGCTGGCTGCAGTCTATAGATGGGGTTGCAGTGCTGCCTGCAGTCTGTAGATGGGGTTGCAGTGCTGGCTGCAGTCTGTAGATGGGATTGCAGTGCTGCCTGCAGTCTGTAGATGGGGTTGCAGTGCTGCCTGCAGTCTGTAGATGGGGTTGCAGTGCTGGCTGCAGTCTATAGATGGGATTGCAGTGCTGCCTGCAGTCTGTAGATGGGGTTGCAGTGCTGCCTGCAGTCTGTAGATGGGGTTGCAGTGCTGGCTGCAGTCTGTAGATGGGATTGCCGTGCTGGCTGCAGTCTATAGATGGGGTTGCAGTGCTGCCTGCAGTCTGTAGATGGGGTTGCATTGCTGGCTGCAGTCTATAGATGGGGTTGCAGTGCTGCCTGCAGTCTGTAGATGGGGTTACAGTGCTGGCTGCAGTCTGTAGATGGGGTTGCAGTGCTGGCTGCAGTCTGTAGATGGGGTTGCAGTTCCGGCTGCAGTCTATAGATGGGGTTGCAGTGCTGGCTGCAGTCTATAGATGGGGTTGCAGTACTGGCTGCAGTCTATAGATGGGGGTTGCAGTGCTGGCTGCAGTCTATAGATGGGGTTGCAGTGCTGGCTGCAGTCTATAGATGGGGTTGCAGTGCTGGCTGCAGTCTATAGATGGGGTTGCAGTGCTGGCTGTGGTGAAAGATAAGGTTGGATTTCCGGAGATTCTTTTTGACACAGAGCTGGTTCTAAAGCTGAGCTTCCACAGCAGGGGACAAGACCAGGAAAAAAAAAATATATATATATATATAACACAAAAACACATTTGGAATTGGGGGAAAGGAACAAATGTCATCTTTGGAGTTAAGTTGGCCATACATGGTTATTCCATCCACACACATGAAGCCAGAGTACACTGATATCAATCAGTATTTAACCTTACTATAATCTTGGTGTGCTTTGCGTATTTGCTGCTGCTCTCTCTCCTTGTACAGGGTGACTGGTCTTGTCCCCCCCCCCCCCCCCCGGCTTTCTGAAGATAGACTGTAGTGGGTGGAGCCTGCTAGGTCCCTCCCACAGCTCTGCACAGGCTGTGTACCGCACAGAAATTATGTTGCTAATTGTACAAGGTAATATCTGGGTTTGCAAAGGCATTTGGTGCACACAAAGTAGATGTAACTTCTTTGTGTCCATTATGGAACATACTTCAGGTTTTTGTGCCCAGAGTTCAGCTTTAAAGGTGATCTGTGTTCGGATATATAAACAATGAATTCTCTGCAACAAGGTAAAAAGCCTTCTAAATGCAGTTTCTCGCTTCCCTCCCCCCCAGCGATGTGCAGGAAAGCAGCAGCTCTCTTGGCTCTCTCCCTCCCCATTGGCTCAGAGACAGCCGTGGGAGCCATCGGACACACAGAGCAGGACTCGGGAACAAGCACGCACAAGTGCCCCCAGAGCAAGTGGCTTGCTATGTTGGCACTCAGCAGGGGGAGGAGCCAGGAGTGCCGGCAGCGGACCCCAGATAAGGAGGATCGGGGATGCTCTGTGCAAAACCATTGCACAGAGCAGGTAAGTATGACATGTTTGTTATTTTAATTTAAAAAAAATGAGCATTTACAATTACTTTAAAAATAATTAAATGTATTTTCACATACAACACACTTAAAGTGTTACTAAACCCAGGACTCTGCATTCACTATATCTGGTCTCCCCAGGACCCTGCATTCACTATATCTGGTCTCCCACAGTACACAGAACATGGAAATGCAATTATTTTAGGTAAATATAAACTGCTAAATACCTTTTCTCATCAGCCATATATAGCAGTCTTGTGACTTCTATCAGTGTCTGGTTAAAGCTTGTAGGAGGAGTTTTTATTCTACTCTGACTGTCCTATGAGGCTGTAAGACCCCTGACCCTCTGTCTGGACAGTGCTGATTGTCCCTGTGCTGATCACATGCACTTTCCCCAAGGGGGGGGGCATCAAACAAGACATCCTGTCGCCAAGTGCCCCCCCCCCCCCGGCGGTCGGACGGACGGATGGTAGGCCCCGCACTTACACCGCCAGGACCCACTTCCTGGTTCACCGGGAGGAGAATCAGGAAGACAATAGCAAATATTAATTTGCTATTGTCACACAACTGGGTGGGCTCATGGCACAGTGCTCTGCGCCCCGAGCCCACCGTTTTTTGAAGCCAATTATAGCCTCTGGCTCTAATCACGTGCTTCTAAAAAAAATAAAAAAATGTTGCAATCTATGCAACCGGCACCCTGCATGTAGATTAGCGGCCGGACGCACCCCTGACCCCTCATATGGATGGGCTGCCACTGCTCCCCAGAAAAAAAACTCTCTAGCAATACACATTAAACTGAGCCTGTGCAGAAAGACCCCAAAGGCTCTGTCTTATCAGGAAATGGACTGGGGACAGTGGAAGAGTTGCAGGATCAGAGAAGACAGGATCCGAAATCCTTTTTACACAATGCAGAGGATTAACCCCTTAGGTTCTACAGTGAGTAAAACAAGTATGATTTACTGAATATACAGACTGATTTGACCGTTTTGGGTTTAGTAACACTTTAAGAACCTGAATGTCCTGCATCTGCCTTCTGTGGCTGGTGAGGGAGGGGCAACACTCTAAGCCAATCATTTCTTTATTTCTTTGCACAATGCTCTCAGGAACAGTAGGGGGGAGCAGAAGGATAATCTCTTCAGTATGCTGCTGCTCCTTCATTGTCCAATCACAGACCGGGGTGGATCCTGGACCAGGCTTTGTTGCTTTATTGCAGAATAGTCTGTTGGGAGGTCCAGGACCTGGCTGTGCTGCCTGCCAGTGGTTCCTGGCTCGTAGGACTGGCTTGAAAAGAGTAAGGCACCTTTAGACAGGCTAAACAGTGCATTAAGTTGATTGCCTGGAATTCAGCTTTAACTAATATTTGTAATAAAGAAATATATAAACCTTACTTTGGTAAAATAGATATTTATAAAGCAGATCACCATTTTTTATAATGAATTCTTTTAACCAGCTTAATTGTTCTTCAAGTTTTAAAGGAAATCTCAGTAGTCGATTAAAGGTGACAATAAACCCAAAATTCAAGCTGCCATACGATTTTTTTTTTTTTTTTTTTACATTTTAAAGGGATCGGCATATTTTCGAGTCCTCCTTGCTATCTCCACATCCCCTTCCTCTTAGCCCTCGGGTGCAACGGTGCCTACCGGTTATTACCAATTGAATTTTCAATAGCAAACTTACCAAGCCCTAACTTTGACGAATTTTATTTCACATTTGTCAAAAGACATAAACCTGACAGCATTACAGGGGCTGTATACTAAAAGTAGTATCTCAATTCCGGCAGTCTGTCCAACCCACTCCTCTCCTGGGATGCGTTAAATCTGGGCCCAATTCGCAGCTTTGTTTGAACATTATATTTTTTCCCTTTTTTTTTTTTTTCTTCCCACCTTTGATATTTATTTCAGTGTTAAATCTATTCTTCTCTTCATCCATTACCCTGTTTTATTTCTGTTTTTGAGAACCTATATTTTTGCTAATAAATATTCAGTGCACCATTTCATCCTGTATTTAATATGCCCAGTGCACGCTTGCTATTCCAACTCCGCAACAGATTGAGTGGACATTCCACTGTTGCAGCGTAGTTGTAAAAAATCAGGAACTTATAAAATTCTACCTTTTCCTCCCTTACCATAGGTTTTGATTCAGTGCCTTCTTGTGCTATGTCCCCGCTGGCTGCTGGGAGCGCAGAACAGAACCACAGCTCCCCCCTGTGGCCTCTGGGCTGGATTACCATTTCCCCCCCCCCCTTTGTACACAGGAGATATTGCGTCTCTGCTCTTGTTTCCCGCGTTCAGCAATGTTCACATTTCTCAGCACCTCCTTATTCTAATATAAAGGGCTCTTAAGATATGCTAATTTGGGCACTCATTTGAACAGCGTTTGCTAGAAAGAGTACGAACTGATTTTTTTTTTTTTTTTTTTTTTTTTTAGAGCAATGAGCTTATGATATAGTGAAATCAAAAAGCTGACGCTTGCTATGCATGTGTGTATACATA